>JABXWE010005484.1:0-35288 GCA_014611495.1 Limonius californicus
GCTCGAATTAATTTCACAACTTTCTGACTAATCGACTCCATAAATTTACGAAGATTTATTTCATCGTTTTGACAGTTAATTTTATATGTGACTATACGAGCCTTGAATGCTGATCGCAAGACAACGACATCCGCATAATCTGTTTGATTTTGAAAGCTCCTTTTGTGCTGAGCGCTCCTAACATGTCCAGAATAAAATCGTCGTGGAACATGCTCATCACACTCGATGCAGTATGTAGTTGTAGACGTTGAAGGAATAGATGTCGAAGGAGTAGACGATGATGAAGATGCTGGAATGTAAAATAGCACTATAACACATTACAAAATTATACAATATAATTAGTTATACCTTGGGGATATGTAGTTGCAGATGTCGAAGGAGTAGCTGTCGAAGGAGTAGGCGATGAATTGATTAATGCTGGAATATAAAAATAGCATTATAACACATTACAAGATCATACAATATAATTAGTTATACCTTGGGGATTTTTTTGGCTCATTCTAGCCCTCTTTGGGGCACTGCCAGAAGAAACCATCGCGGTACCCCGTGAAGTGGCTGAAATTATTAATGCTTTTATTATTTATACGTTATTAATGATAAACTTTTTAACCTACCGACTGACGATTGGTCATTGGTTTGAGGTCGACAACCTTTACGGCGATGGCGGATCAAGTTGTCAACTCTGGAGAAGGCCTGTTGGCAAACTTGGCAAATGTAATGCATTACTGGTTTAAAATTTAATCAAAGGTTCTTAGCTTTCGCAGAAAAGAGTGCCTCTCAGCATTACACGGTTGGAACGTCGAGTACGTGGGCACAACATCCAACCAGGAAAGGATCGTGGGACGTGTTGTGATTAGTAAAGGACGGGTCGAAAATTAGAAAGCCTTCAGAGAGGTAGGCGGTTCCTCAAATCGCGCTGCTTTTGCAGCACCATGATCAGATTCTGCTTCTTGCGAACGAGGTAGTTGCAATCCGTCACTTCTATCAGAATTTGATCATTGAGCTGCCGTATCCTGGCCTGAAAATCTTTAACATTACCCCTGAACATTCCTGCACCAAATGCTTGTTCCAGGCGCGTACGCACTTTACAAGCACGGTTGTAACGCGCCTGCGTCCTATTTAAATTCGCCCTGGTGGTTCGAACCTTCTCCTCCGTAACCGTTCTTATGGCATCCATCTCAGCAGCACGATTTGCGAAACCATCCAGCACGGCAACATTCTCCTCTGAAAAGTAATCATCATCTCCCCATCCCGACGATCCAACCTCATTGTCGTCGGATTGGGAAGATGTAGGCGGAACAACATTTTGACTGGAAACTTGAGTGTTTATAATATTTTCATTAAATTCATTAAATTCATTAAATACATCATCATTATCCCAATCTAAAACTTTTGGAATATTAGCGGAACTTGATGGAACAGGGTTATTAGATTGAGATGAGAATAATGCATTTAACGATATTTCAATTGCGTCAAAATCTGAGTCATTAACCCTATCTAATCTAGCCACATGATCAAATAGGGATACGTCTTGTAGGCGTGTCACAACGTCGGACAGTGAGGGATCCTGCTGCATAGGGACAACCTCATCCTCGGCCTCAGGTTGGAAAGGATCGGGAGAGTAGAAGTCTATGGCTGGAGCGCTCTCATCAGCTTCCTCATAGAGTTGCTCCGCAGCTTTATCCCAAGCACTAGGAGTTACTGGGCTCAAGAGGTTATTAAATTCTGGGGTTGAGCATTTCCCAAGGTACTGTGTGATATTGTTCAAATCCGCAAATTGACTAACATCCCCACTCCCCGAAATAGAGAAATGCTTAAAGGAACTTTGTCCTGCAGGCGTAGGAAGCACTTCCGCACCAGCTCCATATGCTAAAGAAGCATTTCCTACAGCTGCAGGCCCTGAAATTTCTAAATCATTTTTGAAAACCGAAACACCATGTTGTAGGAGACGCTGTAACAAAGGCGCCTCAGATTCTTCGAAGGATTCCTCAACAACATTTTCCATTTGAACGGGAGCAATTCGTTCAAATGCAGCATGCGCTGATTCCTCAACGACATTTTCCGTTTGAATAGGAGCAATTCTTTCAAACGCAACATGTGTTGACACAATCTCTTCTTCCTCCGAAGAAACATAAACAATACTAATAGTTTCGTCGGAAGATGAACAAGAATCATCTTCCGAAGAAATCACAATTTTAGCAGGATTAGAACTATTTTCTGAAGCACCTACGTTAGAAGGTCTAACTATAACATTAGACAAAATTTTGACTTTACCTTTAGCAACAGAAGATGAATTAGGATCGGCCGCGGACGAAAAGAAGTTACACACCCTTTTCTGTTTTGAATCTGCAGCAGCATACCTAAAAGACCTCGACGGTTGAACACACCCACTACCGCACGAAACGCACTTAGAAGTTGAAGCACTTGAAGCACTTGAATTCACGAACTGCGCATGCGCAGAATTCATATTAAAACACTAAAGTGAAGTGGCACTATGTAGGTCAGTCTCTCAGTTTTATTGAAAAGAGAAAGTAGGTCACGAACTGCGCATGCGCAAGCCGAGGGGTGGTGGCGGTTATGGAGGGGTTTCGTATGGAGGGGTTTCGTATGGACAAACTGCTTCTGGTCGGTGAGGGGAGAGGGTGAGGGGAGAGGGTGAGGGAGTTTCAAGGCCCCCCAAGCAACAATAATGGGGTCTACCGGAGCCAGTCCAACGATGGGAAAATTGCATAAAATGCCTAAAATGGAAAATGTTTGCGCATGCGCACATCGACGATATACTGTATAAATACGATTAAACATTTTTTAATTTCATTAGTTAACAGCTTACAAGTAAACAGTACAGTACAGTACAATGCTTTTTTTTTATTATTTAAACTATGGTTGTTTCGGCATTTTTAATGGTTGTGTAAATTATCAGAATTGGACTAACGTCTATAATCTTCTACCGCATCTTAGTACTACATACGCATTTATTTTCCCGGACCGCGAGCATTATTTAAATATAATATTAAAAAATTTTTTTCACGGTAGGTGTGGGTTATTTACATATAACCACGGAAAACTTTATATCGCGGAACCAGAAGAGATAATAATTTTGGAAGAACCATGCACAGAATTAGATATAATAGTAAGTAACATTTTGGATCTCTTTGATGGGGACACCGTAATTTTAGAAATTGGACACAATGACGTTGCTAGACTTTCGGATATTGATGAAACTGACTAAATTCTGTAACAATATTTATAAAAATTTTTAATGTCTTCCTAAATTTTTTGCTTGCAATCATCAAAATTCTAAATTTTTGCTATCATCAAAATTAACATGCATAGAAGCGTAGAAGATTATACTCCCAAATTATGAATAAAAATTTTTAATGTCTTCCTAAAATTTTGCTATCATCAAAATTCTAAAATTTTAATATCATCAAATTAACATGTGTGGCAGAGATTATACCCCATACAAATTACGAATTTTCTCATGGGGCTGTTAACAAGAAATACTGATGGTAAATCCCAGCAGTACGTCCATTACCATTAGAAAATACCGCCTCTGAAGCAAGCATTATCAAAAATCGCTTCAGGACGACTCCGCTAAGCAGAAGCACTCCAAGGGTGACAGTGATAAGAACAATGTTTCCCATTCAATTCCACCTCTGAAGCAAGCATTATCGGAAAATCGCTTCAGGACGACTCCGCTAAGCAGAAGCATTCCAAGGGTGACAGTGATAAGAACAATGTTTCCCATTCAATTCCACCTCTGAAGCAAACATTATCGGAAAATCGCTTCAGGACGACTCAGCTAAGCAGAAGCACTCCAAGGGTGACAGTGACAAGAACATTGTTTCCTATTCATTTTCAATACATTTCCAACGTATGTAACAGAAAGTAACTGAAAACAAATTTGCTACTTCTGAAATGCCTGTAGAGCGCATTTATTTACTATATTTTTCGCATCGTGTTTTATTTCTATTAATAAGTTTAAATTTGTTTAAATAAATACTTTTTATTATACATCATGGCCTGTGTTCTATTTCTATTAATAAGTTTGACCTTAACATTATATATTAATAGCCTGACCATAATATTTTAAAGTGGTCTGACCTTGACGCAAGTGACCATGACATTAAAATAGACTAACCTTGAAAGTGGTTGGTGGGGGGTGACCTCGGGAGGCTCCAGAACTCTCGTTCTTCCTCTACTAGTAAAACCTTAGATTCCGTGCCACTGAGATGTGTGACACGTTAAAAATCACTACTGGAGTTGGATCTACCCCAGATATGCAAAATTCTTAGTTAGGGTGTACAATAAGCCAATGATGACTGCAGTGCTTAGAGATGCTTGCAAAACCGCGTCCTAGATCTCGCTCTTTCAAATCAACAATCAGCAGATTAATGTCAGAAAAGACTTTAAAATTCCGAGGATTCCTTGACTTGGGTGTTTATTACTCTTACTTTACCATGGGGGTGAAAGTACGAGGATGGTTCGATAACTACGTGGCCTAGCAAAGAAAACGCAAGTTTTTCCGACAAAATACAGTTTATTTTTCAATATAGTGTCATGCTCGCTCAACACACTTATTCCAAAGATATTTCAAATTAGCAATGCCTTCATTGTAGGTCGATGAATTCAAGTCCTCGAAATAGCTATTTACAGCAGCGATTACCTCGGAATTAGACGAAAATCTCTTACTGCCGAGCCATTTTTTCAGGTTTGGAAACAGATGATAATCGCTGGGAGCCAAATCTGGGAAATAGGGCGAATGGGGCACTAATTTAAATCCCAATTCATGAATTTTGGCCATTGCAATCGCAGACTTATGGGCAGGTGCGTTATCTTGATGGAAAAGCACTTTCTTCTTTACCAAATGAGGCCGTTTCTCTTTGATTTTGTCGGTAAGTTGTTGCAACAAATTGGCATAATACTCGCCATTTATTGTTTTCCCCTTTTCTAAGTAGTCGACTAAGATAATTCCACGAGAATCCCAAAATTCGGTTGCCATAACCTTTCCTGCTGACAAAACCGTTTTTGCCTTTCTTCTTTGGCGGCGGAGAACCTTTGTGTGTCTATTGTTTGGACTGTTCTTTGGTTTCGGGAGTATAATGGTGGACCCAGGTTATGAAACGGCGCCAAAAATCCTTCGGATTGTGGCGAAAGCGTGCCAAAAGGTCGGGAGAAACATTCAAATGATTCAGTTTTTGCTCCGGTGTGAGCAACGCGCCTAGTATTGTTTCATTTCCAATTCTTCAGTTAAAATTCTGTGCACACTGTCATTTGAGATACCCACTATGTCTGCTATCTCGCGCACTTTTACTCGACGGTCATCCAATACGATACGGTGGACTTTTTCAATCATATCCGGGGCAGTAGCAGTTT
This sequence comes from Limonius californicus, assembly GCA_014611495.1. Classification (NCBI taxonomy): domain Eukaryota; kingdom Metazoa; phylum Arthropoda; class Insecta; order Coleoptera; family Elateridae; genus Limonius; species Limonius californicus. The sequence goes on from JABXWE010005484.1 coordinate 5,377, forward strand.
TTCGACGTCCCCTACGGGGTTCATCATTTGTGCTCACACGACCACGCTTAAATTCGGCAACCCAGCTATTAACCATTGAAAACGAAGGAGCGGATTCCAATAGTGTTGAATCCAGCTCTGCTTTGATTTCGGTTGGTGTTAAGCCTTTCAAATGAAAGTACTTTGTCACTGCTCTCAACCCAGTTTTTTCCATTGTTTACAAAATCACAAGAGACGTTCACTTTGGCGTACTGTCAAAAGGAGACTAATTGACAGATGCCTCTGTACTGTCACATTTAATCTAATAAAGGATACTTCTACATTGTAAAGAAGATTCCTCCGAATTCGCGCCATTTCTGTGTTAGACCACGTAGTTATCGAACAGTCCTCGTAATGTTCATACACAACATAACCCTTCCAGATAGAAAGGACACTGGGATTAGCACATTAAGACCATGTTTTTAGTACTTCCCAAGCCGGTAGAGACGCAGGAGTAGCTGTATCGCATTTATAACAACATTCATAACATAGCAAGTTCGAACTGGCAAACTGACAAGTGCACATATTCAGAGAACAAGTCTAGACAATATCCGCAACCCTTGCATCAGTGATTTATCAAATTAATTGCTGTTTCGTTAATGTGATTTTTCGGTAATTCTCATTGTTAATTTGTATCAATTTTCTTAGCCTGAAAACGTGCTGTTAAATGCACATTTACAACACAGACTTGGCTTCTCAGATTGCGCTACATTATTATATATCTCGAGACAATAGCGGTGCTGTAAAAATGTTATAGCTAAGCAGCCAATCCAGATGGAGTCAAATAACTGCTACTAATGCGGTTCAAATATTAGCCGCATCTGAATATACGTATCACGCTTAACGCCAAGAGCATCACCCCGATACTCTGGATATTACACTACACAATTTTTTCAATAAATCTATACAGCAAACATTTGTAACGAAACTTGATTCTGATTATTTACTGGTACTTAGATCGTTCATTGATTAGCCAAAATATGTACAGCAAACCCCTCTACTAATAAAGAGAACAGTTAACTGGGAAGAATTTCAAATAGCGCTGGACAACTGGACAGTTCTGGTAAACTGGAGGCCACATACGCTGTAGACACTGCATAAGCAGAATACACTAATGCTGCAATACACTGCTTCCAGCATTCGACATTATTCGCTCCACGAAATAAAAGACCTACCAATTAGATGCTGCTACCTAAATACATACTACAGCTGATAGAACACAAGAACAAAACTCGTAAAGAATGATAAAGAATCAAGTCCCCACAAACCAAAATCCTACTAAACCAGCTAGCATTGATAATTACCTATTTCAAGCGTATGGAAGATACATAGAACAACTAGATTCACGTGATGTAACGCTATGTCAGACAACGAATAAAATCCTGAAACAGCAACCCGTAATAGTCGCCCTAATCGTAAATGGTATTGTACATAGTTCAAATGCAGGAAAATTCACGCTCTTTAGCAGATCATTTTGAAAATGTATTGATGCCGATGCAAAATGAAAGGAACATGGAATTTGTACAAAGCGTAAGGTACCACGTAACCGCCCATTCACCAACCAAGAGATCATGTCTGTTTTTTTTAGAATTACTATTCGGAGCATGATTTATTTGCACGATATGGTACGGTGAATTATCTGCTACCACTACTGAATTTTGTGGTAAATTTTGTATTAATTATTTGGTAATCCATGTTTCATAATTTGAAAAATTCAGCTCGTCGTAATAAACTCCTTCACTCTCACTTTCAGGTGGAGTATTGCCATATTTAACAATCCGTTCGATAGTACTTAGAGACACCCCAGCAGCACTTAACACCATTAGTTTTCTCTATGAATATGTGTGTTCCACTATTTAACTAATAGGCCTAGAAATAAATATTAGCAAGACAAAAGCAATGAGAATAGAAAATTCCAAATTAATAACGAACCATTGAACAACGTAGAAGAATACTGCTATTTAAGCAGGATAATAACAGTCAGTGGTGGAACAGAGCAAGATATAGAACAGCGAATAAGAAAAGCAAGATTAGCTTTTGGGACGCTGAAAGACACATGGAACAGCCCACACCTAACGCGGAATAGCAAAATACGGGCGTTTAATACTAATGTGAAATCCGTTCTTTTCTATGGCTACGAAATATGGAAAACATCAGTTACTGTAGCCAGCAAACTACAAACTTTTGTCAACAGATGTCTGCAAAGAATAATGAAAGTGCGATGGACGGAGTTTATGACCAACACCGAACTATGGAGAATAACTATACAAACTGACCTGCAAACTGAAATAAGAAAAAGAAAATGGGCATGGATCGATCATGTGCTTAGAAGAAACGCGAACAACATTGCCAAATCAGCACTAGATTGGAACTCGCAAGGCAGCCACAAAAAAGGCAGACCCAGAACAACCTGGCGAAGAACAGTCCAACAGGAAGTATAGAAGACGAGAAGAACGTGGTTGGACGTGAAACACATTGTACAAAATCGAACAAGATGGAAATCATTCATAGAAGCCCTATACCCCAACATGGGAGATTAAGAACATACATATATATATATATATATATATACAGGGTGTCCCTAAATTGCCTTAAAAAAACTTCAGTAAACTTTTTTATTTAAGAATTCTTAAGATAAAACTGCAAGAAAACATTTGCTCCGTAGCTTAGTTTTCTTGTACGATGGTGTTAAAGTTCATACCTTTAGTGCAGAATTTTAGCCAAATGGTCATAAGAAATTAAGTAAAACATGTATGTGCTTAAAGAGGAAAGTTAAACTAATTCAGAACCGCTAATTAACATTGAATTAGCAATTTAGTTCTTCGTTTGGAAGTACTGTTAAAAATCATACTTTTGGTAAACGTACAATTTGATAACAATGCAGGTGCATGGGTACTGTGAGAAAAATTTCTAAAATCTGTTGTTTGCGTTTTGATACTTGTATCAAATAAATCAATTTTGAATTGACATTACGAATTCTGCATTAAATTCGTCTTTAATTTGTGTTATTGAGTTCACTTGTGTCTTGACCATCATTATGGCGTATGCTATAAACGAGTACGTGGATATTATTTGGATTCTTGCGGAATGTGAGGGAAACTGCAATGAAGCTGCTAGGGATTACGCTCAGCGTTTTCCTAATAAAAGACATCCAAGCCACGTAGTAATTCGAGCTGCAAATCACAGATTTCGAGAAACTGGAAATATCTTTCCTGTTCAAAATTGGGATAGTGGTCGACCAAGAACTGTTAGAGACAATAAATTAGAAGAGGAGGTTCTTGATCTGATAACTGAAGAGCCAAGTAGCGTGCGTGCTGTTTCTACAGTTGTTGGTGCATCAAAAACCACAGTTCACAAAATCATAAAGGATGATGGCCTTTATCCCTACCATAAAGTCAGGGTGCAACATTTATTAGGGGAAGATTATGAAAAACGCATTACCTTCTGCAACTGGTTGTTACAAAAACATAGAAGAAGCCCAAGATTTGTAAATAATATTATATACACAGATGAAGCCACACTACACGAAATGAGATTTTTAACTTCCACAATCAACATATTTGGGCCCATGAAAATCCCCACGCCGTGCATGAAGGGAATTATCAAGTTAGGTTTTCGGTCAATGTATGGGCAGGAATCGTAAATAACAAATTGGTAGGTCCTTTTGCACTACTTCAGCGATTGAATACTAATAATTAATTGAGTTTTCTAAACGACGAACTCCCAACATTGTTAGAAGATATTCTTTTATTGGTTCGCTGCGATATGTGGATGCAGTTAGACTGGATGCCATCCCATTATGCGGCTAGAACGAGAAACTGGCTTAGGGAATTTTATCCAAGAAAATGGATCGGCCGCGGAAGTACAGTGGTCTGGCCTCCAAGAAGCCCAGATTTAACACCATTGGATTTCTTCTTGTAAGGCCATTTGAAAAACATGGTGAATGTGACGCCAATTGAATATGAAGAAGAGCTAGTACTTCGTATTCGTGAAGCAGCAGAAACCGTTAATGAAGCAGTTCTCCAGCGTGTCCAACAGGTCATCGTTACAAAGGCTGTCAAATGCCGTGAAGTTGGTGGCAGAAATTTTGAACATGTTCTGTGAAATAAGTTATTTTTTTACAAAGCATTGGATCCTAATTTTTATTTTAAATATTTCAACTGTTGGCCTGCTGATTTTAGCTTTTTCTAAGTAGCTTCAACAGTATTGCTAAGTTTCAGATTCTTTAACCGGCTCGTATGAGGAAACTAAGCGCGATAGGAAGTTCCTGTTTGCAATTTTGAGGTATATATCGGTTGTAGAAAAAGATAACCTGAAGCTTTTAAGGAAATTTAGGGTCACCCTGTATATATATACTATTTAACATGCGCTTGTTATTTTGCAAATGATTGTGATCAATATAGTATGTATTGAATTGTATTTGAAAGAGCGAGATCGAGGACGCGGTTTTCCATGAACATCTCTAAGCACTGCAGCCATCATTGGCTTATTGTACAACTAACTAAGAATTTTGCCTATTTGGAGTAATTCCAACTTCAGTCGTGATTTTTAACGTGTCACACATCGCAGTGGCATGGGACATACGGCTTTAGTTCTTATCCGACAGGAAGTGCACTTTCAGATTTTTTCCCCGCTAGAAAATCTCACCGACCTCTGCCAGGTTCGACCCCGCGTCTCTTGGATATAAAGGTAAATGCGCTTACCACTAGACCACCGAGGGCGACTGATGTAGTACATTGTATAAGTAATTTTTGCGTTTTTGTAACTAATTTCAAGATGATTTAAGATTTCTTTACATCCCTTAATAATTCAGGGATATATCTAACGCAAAAAATTTAAAGATGTTACTCTAGAAAGTGCTTAAGGATAATGAAGGCACCAACGGATAATTTCAATTTTGTAAAGAAGGTTAGAGAAATTCCCTATCATCTTCATCATAACAAAATATTTGTTTACAGTAGTGTCATATGTATTTCCTGGGGTGATCACCATCTCATCCAACATTAGGATACAATCCATTTCGAAGGATTTTAAATTTTGTAATCTTCTCTGCAGTGTGAGAATAGAAGGTAAATGATATCCTTGCTTTAATAATTCGTAATAACCATTATTGGCACAACTAAATTTTAACTTCCTAAACTTTGTTACAGTAGCATTTGTCCATTTCATAAATTTTGTAGATTTGCTCGATATTTTTTTTGTTCTTGGTCATTCTTAAATAGCTGCTGTAGCAATTGACGTCTGCTAGATTTTGATAAAGAAGTTTTTGCAACATTTTTAAGCTCTGCTCTGGTGTATTAAACAAGTTTTTTAATTTTTCTGGATTTGTTCTTTTCTTTGAAATACATTTGTTCAAATTTGTTTAGTCTAGCCACTAGTTTTGTTGGTTTTGCATGTCTCTCTTCTTTATTTAGTTCTTACCCGCGTTCGGATGAACAAAGGGTACTAATGTGGTTGTCCAATGTGTGATGCTCACCACATCACCACGTGTCATTAATTTGACGCGCGACAACCGGGTGTGAGTAGAGCTGGCAACCGGATTCGGATTATCGGACATCCGGATTTTTTTTATGCAAAGAACCGGATTTTGTGAAAGCAAAAAATCCGGTATTCGGATTTATCCGGATTTCGGATTTTAGGTTTAGATCCGGATTTCGGATTTCTTACAGAGATTCGGATTTATCACAGAGATCTGGATTTCGGATTTCTCATGGAGATCCGGATTTCGGATTTTTTTTAAATCAATTTGGAGTTAGAATTTCTTATGTCGATCCGGATTAAATTTTTGATGTTTTATGAGTACTTTTATTGCCATTTCCGTCGTACCCATCACTATTTAGTGGAAGGGGGGTAATAGCCTCATTTGCCAGAAGCGCGCTGCCTTTGTACACCCATTTTTTTCTGTCTTGAAATTATACGTTTTATAGATTTTGCGCCGACGCGACGCAGAACAACTAATTGAACGACACACTACTATTTTAACAAATAAAATACTGAATAATTAAGTTTGCACATATTGGATTCATAGTTGCTACCAATATGTAATTTTTTCAAATTTAAATAACGAATACATCCAGATAATATATTTATAACAGATTTATCGATGATTTTGAATAATTAAGTTTAAAATGAGGAACTTGTTTGTTGTTTGTTTGATTGTTCTTCTACGTTTATCTGAATTAACTGCATATTCATACAAATTCTACATGCCAGATTAATGCAGACTGTATTTATGTATATTTACATAAATGTTTAATTTAATTTAATAAATAAAAGCACACAGATAAATTCAGAAAACGGATTTTTGCTTAAATCCGAATATCGGATTAAAAAAAAATCCGGATAGCGGATTATTTAGGGTAAATCTGGATATCGGATTTTTCGGATATATCCGGATATCGGATTCTTCGGATAAATCCGGATAGCGTATTTTCCGGATGAATCCGGATGATGAATTTATCGGATAACGGATTTGCAAGACGGATTTTATCCGGATAGTAAAAATCCGGCGGATTCCGGATTATTCGGATACCGGATAATTTAAAATGCGAAATCCGGATTTTAAAATGTAACGTATTTGACAGCACTAGGTGTGAGCGCAAGGATCGGGGACTCTGACCTTCCGCCTTGCAAGACAAACTCTTTCATGGGCTGTAGAGCTTTACTATTACATTTATTACTATTACATCTTTGTTATAACCCATTTTCGAACACTTCATTACAACAGGATTATATTTGTAGAATAACATAACGGTCACAATTTGTTTATTGAGGGGAATAGCATAACATACCGCTCGCTGATGTATTACATGCTACTGTGTTCAGGTCTGGCATCTTTTAACGAGGACTTTGGATTATTAAACACCTGAGACAGATGAAAGGGATACGAAATTGTGTGACGTCTGGTTTTCATTCAAATTCAAAGAGCCCCTAAATTCACTTCTTTATTTTAATTGCTAAACAAAGTATCGTCGATCACCTTCCGTTATCTCGAAATATTATCACCGGAATGTGAATTATTTTGGTGAAAAAATTTTCTGGAATCATGCCCTTGGAGTTTCACGCGTTTTCGGTCAATTTTGCGAACTGTAGCAGTCGGCTTGCTGAAGCTGCTCAAAAAAAGAACGGTCTGGATCAGTAGCTTGCAGTGTACACACGTTCATGTGGCGAGTTCGATGGTTGATAATAAATTGTCTCTGTAATTTAATAAGTTTTACCGTTTACGTTTTTTCCCGTTTTATAATCGACGAACATCAAATACAGCAAACAATAAGTTGGTGGTAAATACAGTGAAGTGATTTCCTTTCGCTGTGAGCGGATAAAAATAATTTCCCTTACTACCTTACTATTTTTGTTACCGTTCGCCGCATTAACAAAAACTCTGTGCCTGTGATTTTTATTCCTCGCTGTTTTAAAACGTTTAAATCCTTATTACGCAATGTTATGCAAATGCAGCTTCTCTGTTCTTCGCTAAACTGAAGGAATTCCCATTACACAATCTGTGTGGTGCAATCCTTTTGTTTCAACTACCGGCTTCTCATCTTTCGCCCAGGGACGGCCCGTCAAATAAGGATATAAATAGAAAACTTTGTTGTACTCACCTGCATCAACTTTATCGCCGAACCTAGGTAACAGTTATTTGTATATCATTATTAGTGGAAACTGTTTTCAGGGATTTATTTAAAAGTTCTTCGAATTGTGGAAAATACTAGTACATATTCATAAAATAAAGCAACCTTCAGTTGCTAATTGTGTAATAATAAGTTACTGTACTTTTCTGTGAACTCGACTGTTATTGGTTACGCATATACTATAGTAAATATCGGGCCACTAGCGGCGAGCCATCAAATTCCGACGTCACGTAACTCTTTGTTTATGCATCATCTATAACAAGACCGACTCTGATTCTGTTTTGAACATTTGCTTTTTCTCCTTGTAATTGTACTAATTATTTCGTATCTTATTAAATATATATTTATAATCATCATTCAAAATTCATTACTTGCTATTTTTGTGTAATTTCTCATTTGCAAGTATTTTGTAAGCAATATTCAAGAGGAAGCACAATAAGGTAAGTTCGATTCCCCGTAAGCTGCTTGTCCGCCGCCCCTTTCACGAAGATCTTCTATTAGCTGTGACTTAAAAGGGTGGCACCCACTTATTTTGACTTACTTTGTACATTATAACAACCAAGACTTTCTTCCTGTAGCGTTTTCCGTGAACCTCCTTCCTCATTGAGCCAGCAGGAGAGCCTCTTTGCAAAGATCTGTTGCAGTCTGACGAAAACGATCGTTTGGATCGTATCAATTAATATAGAGGTGGATAATGAGTTGCCAAATGTCAACATTTTTTATTTGTGTAGAAATGAGAAAATGTATTATGAGGTTGAAAGTGGATAAACCCTGAATTTTCTGTTTAAAAAGAATTAGGATATACATTTGTGTTAGGGGAAATAGAATTAAATGTATTCTTCTCTAGTAATACATCTTGCCAAAATGTTTCGCCCATCGATACTATCGATATTATTTTATCGTATATGGATATTTAAACCACCCTGTTTTATTTCAGAAGCTATCGTTTTTCATGACGTTTCGTTTATCACAAAAATAATACAAGAAACTATTTTATACCATATTGAAGCTGAAAATTCTTGAGGTATTGACTTCTAGAAATAATTGAGATCTTCTAATTTTTTTCATGAATTGCTTTTAGACCTGGGGTTAGAATTATGTATAGCGAGTATTGAAATCTTTATCTACAAATTAATCTGTTATAGTACTTTAGTACTTCATAACAATAAAATGATGTGTAATAATTATAAGCGCAAAATTGGTTCTAATTGATTATAACCAACGTTCAACTTGTTGAGCCTTCTTTCATGCTAAATCACTGCTAATTGAACTATTCATGTCATTATAACGCTGTTTCAGTTTAAAATCAAAAATAATTAAGTGAACAATTTGAAATCAAACAGGATTTAAAATGTTCAGCAAATATATGTACATATGTCACTAAACTATAATACTATTTGATTCAATTCTACAATGTTGCATTCTTGGAACTTCTTAAGCTTTTTCATTGTGTGGCCCCTATCGCGTGGATTCCAATAAGATAACAAATCTCAATTTAAGCGCAATAAGCTGAATTGGAAAAACTTTTTAATCTACACTTCATAGTAATCATCAAAACACGAATTGCGTAGCAACAAACATTGCAACGTAGCAAGTCTTTGAAGACATTCCTGAATATCTAATGCTTAAATGTTTTGAAGAAAGCACATACCACCGTACGAGCAAATTAATTTCAAATTTATTGCCGCTCATCGTAGATAAATATTTTCCACTAGTGGGAAATTTAAATTATTTGTTTTTACAATGGTCTTTTTCAAATAACACGCAATATTGGTGATACCTCAATCATTCATGATAGAGATCTATTTTAAATGTATGATGACCAAAAATGTAAAAGTAGTGTTTTCGAGTTCTTTAAACATAATGGAAAAAGTATTGTATCGTGTGACAAAAGGGTCTTTAAGGCGTTTAAAAAAAAGACTATTTAAATCATGTGGTGTAAATATCGACTTCTCAGAATGTTCTTTACGCTTTTTTCATTGATCCGACCTAATTACTGCCCATAACGGCACGGTTTAATCGTAGCTTTAAATTTCGGATAGTCGAAAATTATTGATATCACCTATATATATTGCTGTGTTACAACATGCTCTAATTGAGATATCTTAACCTATTGCTAATTCTAATAAAGCTTATTAAAGCTACCATGTATAAAATGAATTGTTTAATCACACATAATTTTCAAATATGATGTAAATTTTTGTTTCCGATCCACGAAGTTGATCTGTCGTTTCTGTGTAACTGGACTTCCAGGTTTCAAAACAGGTTATTTTGTTGCTCTTCATCTTTGGGAAAGCATAGAGGATACTTTTCAACTTTATCTGGGCATTTTTGTGCTGTAATTTCATAAATATTAGTAAAAACATAATGGTTTTGACAGCTAGATATAATAATGTTAATTTGTGAATGTAATACTTTTCTTTTATAAAAATATGATTGAAATAATGTTCGTATGTATGTAAGGAAGGTTTGTGTTAATTTTTATTAAATTTCATATGTTTATAATAATTTATTTAATTAATTGAAAAGTTTAATTATCAACTTTCTCTTTATGCTTTATTGGAAATAGGTCGTGTGAGATATCACTTTATGAGAAAATTTGCAAGGAACATTTTGGTGTTTTCCTTTTTTATGTAACTTTAATTATAAGTTATTGTAGTTTATAAAAATTTGTAATTATTTTAGTTAATTTAGAGCTGCGATATCATTGGTGGAACCTCTCGGGGTTAACATATAAAATTGACAGTTTTGTTCCGTATCATAGCTACGGAAAAACATTTGTGAAAATCTTTTGTTAAAACAACAAGTTAGTTGCATTTTATCCGTTGAAATGGAAGCACGCCTTCCTGTAGCTCACAATCTTTATAATTTATGTTCAAGTTTGTTCATTTAAGTGAATAAATGCTTTTTCGCCGTTTTATTCGATCTAAAGTGTTTATTCCCTCTGCGTATGAAATTTGCGTATTTCTTCTTCATTTATTTATATATATTGCTGTGTTATATGAACCTTGATTTAGATAATATAATAGAAAATTAACTTGTTTAGATAACTTAAACCTATTTTATGCTTTAAATCTGAAAAATACGTTGTTATAACCAAAGAGCATGTTCAATTAGCTTTTTGATTTTGTTTGGATCTGGTGCCTAGCGTTTGATGTTTCTGTTTCGTGTTGCTTGTCCGTTGTCCTGATAATTGTATGAAGGTATTTGAGGTAGTAATGAAATTTTACGGTGAGTTTTTTACCTGGACAACGATAAAATATGAGAGTCGTGTATTGTGTTCGACAACTGTCAACTAACATTTAATTTTGGAGAAAAATGGTCCTTTCATTTGTATGTTTTTGTGAGTAATATTTGAATAGGTGTGAAGAACATTCTAATATGATTTTGATAATCATGAATTATAATATTATTAAGTTAAGGTGATTTATGTTTAAAATAAAAATATGAAGGTTGTTATAAAAAATAATTGATAGGCCGTGTGCGCTGTCAAAACATTCCTTTTTAAATAAGAATATGGCTATAATTTCATTTTCAATGCAAAAGATATTTTAAAAAGTTATTAGTGTGAATTTTCGTTCTGATTTCCCATTGGTTGAAGAAGTCACATGTTTTTTGAAAATGTACTAATTTTTGTGTGTATTATGATGTTGCTATGGTTACTTGTTGAAAAAAGTGAGAACTGATGGGAACACAACAGAGAGCTTCCATGTAAAATTCAACGTGACCAGATGTTCGTCTGACGAGCAGATTAAAATTGTAAATTTGTGTGTTTATTGTATCCGGATTGAATAAAACTACGTTATTAAGTGTTATGGTTCAAATCAGCGTTATTTCTTACTTATTTGTGGGAAATTAGATGAAATTCGGTAAATTAGGCGAAATTCAAGATTTCGGGTTACCGTCGGTCGATTTCAATTGTTTTTCGAGATGTTTTTCTTCGTATTTGCGGTTGACGTTTAAGAAGTCAACAAATTTCAAGGTTAAGAATCATCTACAACTTGGACAGAAGATTTAATATCTATTCATTATTTTGGAGATGTTCTCATCATATTCTGGAACTGCAACTGGAATAGCAATCGAATTTGTATTAAAATAAATTAAAACAAATGTGTAACATTTAATCCATAACAATTTGAAAAGTGAAGCAAGTTTGAGGTTAACAATTTTAAAGAAAATATAAAGGTGCAAGGTATTTATGAGTTTATCATTTATTAGCTTTAGCTCCGCCCACATCATGCAAAATAACCAATAGCAGTAGCAGTAGAATCTCGACAATCCTGATCTATTACAATTTGTTAAAAAATACTTTTTCTACATTTCAAATAAGCGAGATACCAAGGCGATTTGCCTTAGAGGACTTGCCTTGTATTCTGTATGATCTCTTTGTTTGATAACAGTTTTTTCTTCCAATTTCTAATACGTTTTCTTCAGTTGCTATTATTTAAGAAGCTTTAATTCACCAATGCTTTTGATTCTTATATTTGCTTAATTTCTATAATTACTTTTCCTGTTGTTCTACTCTTCTGACATTCAGATGTTGTCTTTCCAGAAATAGGGTATGCTTATATGCCATTACTCCTGCATATCTTGGTATCAATATTGCTTCCTTCTTAGAGTGCTTTATTTCTTATGAGACGTAACGATCTTCTATCCTATGTGTTGCGCGTTTAAAGTTCCACAGACATAGAGGACCTGCAGCTTAACGTGCGCTCCGAACCACGGGAAGTGTAAACACTTCTACTCCAGAAAAGATTTACTATGCAGAATACCTCGCTGGTTTGCCATTGCTTTGTTAGGGAGAATGGCCGTTAAAAATCCGATGTTCCGGTACTGGGAGTTGAACCCAGGACCTTCCGCCTAGACATCTAACGCGCTAACGTCTAGCCCACGGCCGCCTAGTAATGTACGCTTTAGTCCACATTAATCTGTGATCGTTTCTTTTTGCAGAACTTTGATATATCTTGTATGGTTTCTTTGTATAATAAATAGTTTTGCTTGAATTCCGTTGTTATTGTTCAGTTGGAACTAATGTTTTTTGATATAGTTGCTGGAGTTCTGTTATTACCGTCATCCGGTATTTATTCTGATGGTTTTCAGTTTTTGTCTGCGTATAAATAGATTATATTTACACAGCCATTATTCTCTTTATATTTTTATATTAACGTACCCTTTCATTGCTATTAATCTGTGAGCAGTTTCTTCTGCGAAACATTGATAATTCTCGTATAGTCGCTTTGCCATAACACTATCTTATAAACTTGGCTTTCACATTCTCTTAGGTTTAAGAAATGAAACATTTTATAACATTTATCTTTTTAATGACGTTTAATAATCTGTTTTCTTATCAGTTTCCTTGCCATATCTAAAGTCATTCTGATTGCGTTTGCTTCCTATTTTGTACGTCATTATCATAACTAATTTTTTAGTTCAAGCTCTTTAAAGTACATACGTAGTTGACAGATGCTTATTTATGACTTTCCAATACGCTTCTTATTTAACGTTGACCTTATTTAAAAGTTCCTCATACTAACAACCACCTTGACAAGAAATGCTTGTAGTATTTTTCCAACATCATTATATGATTAACTTTAATGTAGGTCCAGTATTAGCTCATAATAATTGTACCCATGCTTAAATACAAAACGGTGAATTACCTAATGTAGTATTTACGAATGTTTCATTGTTTCCTTTTTAAATTTCCCACCAAAATCTATCATGTTTCGATACGTGAATACATGCTGAGGTTACACCGAATATATCGACAAGGAATGTTACTACCGTGTTAGCCTTACACTGTTCCCAGTTTTCAGAAATCGTTCTTCATTTCTCTTGATTATACTACGTACATTATTTAGAAATATTTGCTACCGTACCATAAATATTAACGATACTGTATGTAATTTATGATAATAAATCCTCATTATTTATTCTACTATATTTCTTTAACTACACTGATTCATATTTAAAGCAATTACATATATAAAAAGTATATTATTGCAGTGCAGTGACGTACGTTGTAGAATCCGTATGAACTATATTTGAAGAAGCACGAAAGTGAATTCGGCCTAGTATGTAAGGAGTAACAAAGCCCTATACAAGACTCACACCTTATACGAGGCAGCACAAACACGGTTAAGCATTAATTCGCAGGTCGGGTCCTGTTGAACAATCATACAGCAATATCCTTCTTCATACCAACTCCGTCAGCGGTACTTCCGAAGAACTGTAATGAATAGATGTACTTCTCTGGAGACTCTGGAGAGGAACAAATGAAATTCTTACTCTGGGAAAACACTAGGATAACGCCATACAAAACAGTTCAGAAGTATTTGAACTGCTTTGTGTCTCAGCGGAGTGGTACTCAACACTATCCTTAGCCTTTTTATAGGTTATATATTACTAAAATACCATATGTTAAAAATTGGAAAGGCTGAAGACCAAATGTGACGTTTATTTAACGAGGCAGTGGGAATGGTGAAACATATATATATACGTGGTTATACATTCCCTACGGAATAGTAACCGCCTCTCTTTGAGGTTCTCGGACGCATTTTTCTTTGTGGTGCGTCACTCCACTTTGTTCTTCACCTGCCCTTCTACAGTTTTCTGTTTTTCTTTGCTATTTCTACTATTTTCTTCCACTCTTTCCTGTTCTGTATTTTTCTTCCCCAATTTTTAATTCCCATTATCTCTAAGTCTTTCTCCGTTTGGTCACTCCATCTACTCTTCGGTCTTCCTTTCGGTCTGCTTGCGTCTGGTCTCCAATCTGTGATCTTCTTAACCTCACTGCTATCCTTCATCCTCTTTATGTGCCCATACCACCTCAGTCTTGCCGCTTTTATTGTTCTTACTGTATTTTCATTTTGGAGTATCTCTTCTATTTCAAAATTCATTAGACTTTGGTATTCCCCTTCTCCTATCTTCTTTGGACCGACTATTTTCCTTATTATGTTTCTTTCGAAAATTTTTAATTTTTCCTCTTCTCTACTTGTCATTGTTGCTGTTTCGGCCGCATACGTAACTACTGGTCTTATTGCTGTCCTGTATATTTTCATTCTTGTTTCCCTCTTTATTGTTTTGTTTTGTATTATTTGCTTGTACTTGTAGTAGGCTCGATGTCCCGCTGTATTCGCTGTATTATTTCATCTTTTTTGTCATTTTTGTAATTGATATTTTTTCGTAGGTATCTGAAATTCTTCACCACTTCGAATTTGTATTTATCGATTGTTATCTGTTTATTTTCCTTTTCCTTATTTCCCCTCCATATTTCCATAAATTTTTTCTTTTCCTTATTTATTTCTAATCCTCTTTTCCTGGCATTTTCTATAAGCTGTACTAGTGTCTCGCTCAAGGTTTTCTTGTCTCTTGCTATTATTGCCACGTCGTCCGCATATGCCACTATCTGTACTGCCTTATTCCTTATTGTTCCTGCTACGTCGCATTCCTTTATAATTCCATCCATTATGATGTTAAATATGGTTGCCGATAGTCCGTCACCTTGCCTCACTCCCGCGTTGGTCTTGAACTCCTTTGATGTGCCTTCGGCCGTTAGTATCGCTGCTTTCGTGTTCTTCATTGTCATCTCCACTAGCTTTATAATTTTCTTTGGTATTTCCATTTTTTGCATGTCGATTTTTATTTTCTTTCTTTTGAGACTGGCGAACGCTTGTTTAAAGTCGACGAATGTGTTCGAATATCATACTCGTAGCATTTTTCGATTATTTGGCTCAGTATTTGGATGGCATCTACTGCTGATCTTCCCTGTCGGAAACCATATTGATATTCGCCCATCCTACCTTCCATTACTCTCCTCAATCTGTTTTGTATTATATTCGTCAGTATCTTGTAAGCAGTGTTTAGCAGGGTAATCCCTCTATAATTGTCGCATTTCAATGGGTTGCCTTTCTTAAGTATTGGTACTATTAGCCCTTCATTCCATTCTACCGGCATGTCTTCCACTTCCCATATTTGCTCTATTAATTTATGCAGTGCTCTTATTAACTCATCTCCGGCGTCCTTTATCATCTCGTTTAGGATCCCATCTGATCCCGCAGCTTTGCCGTTTTTTAGATTATTTACGGTCTCTGCCACTTCTTCTTCCGATGGTGCATCTTGCCGTTCTTGTGTGTACTGTTCGTTCTCCTTGTCAGTTTCATTCGCTTCCTGTTCCGCTTTTGTTAGCAGGCTCTTAAAGTGTTCTATCCATTCTTCATTTTCTATTTTTGCCATGTTTGGTTTCCTGTTCTGTTTTCTGATGTATTGATATAGCTTAGCATTATTCTTGATTTCATTCTCCATTAATTGTTCCACCCATATATTCTTTTTCTTTTTCATTATCCTGCTTCCTTCTTTTCTTATTTCTCTATATCTTTCATAGTCTGCGTCTTCGCCCGTCTTTATCCATTTAAGCCTTGCATTTTTCTTTTTCCGTATTATTTGCTCATATTCCTCATCCCGCCATTTACTTTTATTTCCCCTCTTTTCTATTCCTACTACTTTTTCTGTGGCTTTAATTGTCGCATTCTTTATTCTGCTCCATTTAGTTTCTATTTCGTTGTCTTCTTCCCTATTTGCTAACTGCTCTTTTATTTCTTCCCGGTATTCTCTTTTCTTCTTTTTAATATTTTTTGCATCCCATTTTTTCTTCCCTGTCTGCTTTTTTGTTTGATCTATTCCTTCTATCTTGATCTTTGCTTTTACCATTATGTGGTTCGTGTCTACGTTTGCCCCTCTGTAAGATCTTACGTCTTGTATCATTCTCTCTCTCTTTTTTGATATGATAAAGTGGTCAATCTGGTTTCCTGTGTTTTTCCCAGGTACCATCCATGTGATTTTATGTTCATACTTATGTTTGAATTTTGTACTGACTACATTACATATCCTCATCCCATTGTCATTTGTTTCCTCGTGCACTGTGTTCTTTCCTGCCACTTGTTCTATGTATTCCTCTTTAGCAATTTGTGCGTTTAGGTCTCCTAGTATTATTATCGTCTCGAGTTTTGGGATTTCTTCACATGTTTTTTCAAGCGTTTCGTAGAACCTGTTTTTATCTTCGTCGTCTGCTTCCTCCGTCGGTGCATACACGTTTATTAGTGCTAGATTTGCTATTTTGTTTTAAATCCTTAGGTAAGATATTCTTCCGTCTACTCTCTTGTATATGATCACTTTCCTTTTAAAGTTTTCACTGACCAGAAAACCCGTTCCTCTGTGTCCTTGTTTTTCTTCTCCTCCGTAGTATAGTGTGTAATTCTCTTTATCTACTTTTCTTTCTCCCTTCCATCTAATTTCCTGCACTGCCATCACTTCTACTTTGTATTCTTCCATTTGTTTTGCAAGTTCCTCCATTTTTCCTACAGGTAACATCGTTTTTACATTCCACGACGCAATCCTTATAATCGATTTCTTTTTACTTTTTGTCTTTTTCTTATTTCCCTTACGTCCTGCCCTGTCCATTTCCATAGCCTTTGCCGTTTCTTCCGTCCCAACTGTATCTAATTCTGTCGTCTTTGTATTATAATCATCAACCATATTTCGTCGCAGTTGTCGTCTGTTTTTTCTTTATCATGCGATGTCTCTGTTAGTTTTTTGAAGTTCTACCCGTGTTTGTGATCTTCCTTGATTATTTTATAATAGCTTCGTTCTAATTTTCCTCTGTGTTGGGTTGTTTGTCGTCTGTATTTTCTGGTGAGCGTTGACTAACTGTTCTTCCCCTCTTCTTACCCTCCTCGGCCTCAATGTTTCCATATATTTCCTCTTCTTTACCTTTAAGATCCTCTATATGGTAAAACATATCCCATGTTTATACAACGCTGCCTGTCGCCGCATACAAAATATTTTCGACAAGAATGTTATCTTCTTCTTGCGATGCCTATCCGGTACGGATGTTGGCGACAAACATGGCTATTCTAACTTTATTGGTTGCAGCTTGAAAAAGTCCCGTGATTGTTAAGGAAAACCATTGTCTTAGATTCTGGAGCCAAGAATTTCGTCTTCTCCTCGGGTCTTTTCTTCCATATATTTTGCTTTGCAAAATTAGCTGCAGTAAGTTGTATCTTTCTTCGTTTCTTGTGATGTGACCTAGATATTCGAGCTTGCATTGTTTTACTGTGAGAAGGATTTCGCATTCTTTGTTTAGTTTTCGTAAAACTGTAACGTTTCACCCCGTATCTTCTAGGGGCGAGAACGCTCCAAAATGTATACAGCCGGGGTATGCTCTCGAGTTGTCCAGAATTCAGTTATAAGTGCTTGGAAAAATATAAATTTATTAAATATTACTTAACTTACTTACTTCATCGGTGCCCTCTTTTAACTTACGGTGTCGAGGGTTTGGTGGGAGGGCTGCTCTTACTTGCAGAACCGCTTCCAGGCCGTCCTCTCCTTCGCGATTGTCGTAGCCTGCCTCCAGTTGCTTCCTTTCTTATCCACTATCTTAGCGATTTCTCCATTCCACGTGTTTTTGGCGTTCCTCTCGGTAGCTTGTTATCTGAACCCATTTTCCACAGTTCTTTCACTGTTCTGCTATTCTGCATATGCCCAAACCATCTGAGCTTCTGTCTTTCAATTTTAAATTGTATCTGTTCAATCTCTAAGTTGTTTCTTATTTCTTCGTTTCGTATTCTGTCCAGTCTGGTGACTCCTGCTACTTTTCTGAGATATTTCATCTCACATGCTTGAATCTTACTTTTTAAATTTCCACCAAGTACCCATGATTCGCAGCCGTGTATTAATATTGGCACATACACTGCGTTGTACACTTTCAGTTTTGTTTTCTTTGACACTTCTTTCTTTGATATGAACTCCCGGTTTAAAGCACCTAAAAGTCTGATAGCCGCACTTATTCTATTATTCACCTCACTTTCTAGCCCCCTCTTTTCGTCGATTATTGTTCCTAGATATTTCAACTTGCACACCTTTGAGCCTTTCGTTATCTATGTATATCACTACCTCTTCCTCTTCTCTTGCTATCGCCATTACCTCAGTTTTAGTGTTGTTTATTTTCATGTTAAATTCCTTTGTCGCGTTTTTCCAAGCCGTAATGCTTTTCTGCAGTTCGGGGATGCTAGTTGCGAACAGTATTAGATCATCGGCATACATTAATTCTTCTATTATAACAAGCTTTAGGTTCCTCACCCCCACTTTTCCCCTTTTTACCTAATTTCCTACTCTCTTGGCAATTTCGCCCATTACCGTGATGAACAGCAGTGGGCTGAGGATTCCACCCTGTCTGACTCCTCTGTGTGTTGTGAATTCGTTTGTGCATAAGTCCCTTAATCGTACGCAGTTTCTTGTTTCGTCATATATGCTTTTGATCGCATCTAATAGTTTTTGCTCAGTTCCGCGTTTCCTTAGTTTTTTCCATATTTCTTCACGTGGGACACTGTCGAATGCTTTCTCCAGGTCTATTGCACAAACATAGACTTTTCCGTTGTGCTTGAGTATTTTTTTCTGTATTTGTCTTATGCTGAATGTCCAGTCTTGTGTGCCTCTATCAGGTCTGAATCCGGCTTGATTATCACTTAACGTTGGTTCCACTATCCTTCTTAATCTTTTCTCAAGTATCCTTTCGTATACTTTACCCACCACACTTAATAGGGAAATTCCACGGAAATTGTCACATGTGGTACTATCGCCCTTCTTATATATTGGGACGATCACAGCAACCTTCCAGTCTCTTAGCACTGTCTTTGTTTTCCATGCCAAGTTAATTAAGTTATGTAACAGTGCGATACCGTCTTCCCCCATGTGTTTTATCATTTCCGGCTTTATTCCGTCTTGTCCTGCTGCTTTTCCAATCTTGAGTTTTTGTAGCGCCTCTTTAAACTCGGGCAATTGTATCTCCTCATAATCCTGCTGCCTTTCTTTATCTAGTTGTTGGGTTGCCCTAGTTTCTTCTTCTTCTTCATACCTTGTTCCTTGCGGTTCTTGTGCTCCCAGCAGCTCAGTAAAATATCCGTACCATCTTTCTTTTATTTCTTTTTCTGTGGATAGGAGTTTCCCTTGCTTACTTTTTATTCCCCTCACTGCGTTCTTCTTAGTTTTTCGCAACCCTTTGAGTACTCGGAAAAGCATTTTTG
Organism: Limonius californicus; assembly: GCA_014611495.1. NCBI lineage: Eukaryota > Metazoa > Arthropoda > Insecta > Coleoptera > Elateridae > Limonius > Limonius californicus. The sequence continues at coordinate 25,103 of JABXWE010005484.1, forward strand.
CATTTCCGGCGCTGTTTTCTTCCATTTTATTTCCAAAATCTTCCCAGGCTTTAGCCTTTGCTTCCTTCGCCATCACTTTAACTGTTTCTCGTTTTACTTTATATTTTTCGTAACTTTCATTATTTTACGAGTTAAGACAGTTTTTCCAGAATCGTTTCTTCTTCTTGACCTCTTCCTTTATTTCATCGTTCCACCAGGCTGTGACCTTTCTTTTATTGGATAGGTTGGACACTCCGCATATTTGTTTTGCAGATTTGGCTATTTTTTCTTCGAATTCAGCCCATAGTCCTTCCACGTCGTGTGAATTAATTTCCTCTATTTTTTTTTGTATTCCTTGGCTTATCGCCGTTTTGTACATTTTCCTGATTTCTTCTTGCTGTGACTTATAACTTCTAATATTTTCAAACTTAACTTCTTTTGTATTACTCTCTTTAACCGGCTCCTCTGTTCCCCAACTTAATCTGGCTTCGACATGGTAGTGATCAGTCCCTAGTTCAAAGCCTCTTTTAAATTTAACATCCTTTATGTTCACCTTATTTCTCTTTTCCACTAGCATTAAGTCAATTATTGATTTTTCCCCCTTGCTTTTTACTTCCCTCGTGTATTTATGGATATCTTTGTGTTCAAACCACATATTGGCCACTACTAAGTCGTTAAGGATACAGAAATCTATTATTCTTTGACCATTACTATACAACGAGCCTTCGCCAAATTTTCCTATTCCATTTTCCATGTTTTCAATGTTATTACCAACTCGACCGTTTAGGTCTCCAATTATTACTAACTCTCCTGTCTTATTTTTCTCTACCTCTGCTTGCAAAGTATCCCAAAATCGATCCTTGTTTTCCTTGACGTCATTTTCGTTCGGGCCATACATTATTATCACTGTGTACACTCTTTTTTCTTCGACTCGTATTGTTATACACATTAATCTTTCTGACACGAATTTCCAATTTATAATCTTCTCTGCCCACTCTTTCTTTACTATAAATGCTATACCCGCACTTGTCCATTCTTATTCTTCGACTCTACTATAATACATCCACACACCCTTTTCCTTTCTTTTTTGTCTCCGTCACTGTCACCTAAACTCAATTCATAATAAAATTCAATTCACAATCGAAGTAGAGAAAAATGGCAGTATTCCATTCATAGACGTTCATGTTACACGTAAACCAAATGGCAGCTTGGGGCACGCAGTTTACAGAAAGAAAACATATACAGACAGGTATTTAAATGCAAATTCGCATCATCACCCGATGCAGAAAGCAACTGTGCTAAAAACTCTAACAACCAGAGCAGTCCGAATCTCAGATGCAGAATACCTGCAACAAGAAAAAATTCATCTGTCCACGTTGTTACAACAAAACGGTTATACAACCATAGAAATTCAGAGAGCAATCCGCAATGCGGAACAGCCCAAAACTAAGGAGGAACTGGCACCTCCGGAAGGTTTAGCTTTTCTACCTTACAGTAAAGGCACTACTCACAAGATTGGACATGTTCTTAGAAGTTACAGCATAAAGACAGTCTTTAGAACTAATGAAACTTTGGGAAATGGTTTCAGATCCGCAGAGGATCATATATCAAATTTAAAATCAGCCGGAATCTACAATATCCCTTGCTCTTGTGGCTCAAACTACATTGGACAAACTGGTCGTTCAATTGAGTTAAGATTGCGAGAACACAAAATCTGCGGTGAATGAACATACTGGTTTAACTGGGCATAAGATGGACTTTGACAATGCTCGGGTGCTCTTCAGAGTACCTCATTACTTCCCTCGTATCATACGTGAAGCAACTGAAATTGAAAAACAACCTAACAACATAAACAGGGAGGATGGTTTTAGACTCAGTAAAGCTTGGATTCCAGTAGTTTATCCTCTAAGGACTCCTAAGCATCATCGATCACACGATCACGCTCCACCGGATCCCTGTTTGCCCAACGGTGACAACCAACCAGAACTCCGTCGTTCTGCCCGACTGGCTCAAAAAGATTTAAATACCTCCGCTTCCCGGATTTGAGTTCAGTGCTCTATTCACTCTGAAGATGCAAGCTTCAATGTCTTGCGAAATGTTAGTTTGTATGTGTTCACAAACAGCTGACAGGCATAAGCCAATTAAGTATTATTGTCCTGGCAAACAAAATACATCAAGATCAAATCCTTGTCCGCCCCAAGATTTAAATAATCTAAGCACACGGCCCTGTTTAGGCAGGCAGGACCTACGAACAAATATTGCTCAATCTTCTAGAGCAAATGCTGGTAAAGGCAGACAAGCTACAGGTTGGTCTTTACCTGATAATGCTGGGTGTAGTTCCCAAATGACGACGCGGTCTAAGCCGAAAGTAAATTGTAATACTGACAATGCTTCACCTGTATAATATGTTCAATGTTTAATATTAATATGAAATACATTTTTTAGAGTGTAATTGTTTACAGTGAACGCATTTTCAGTTTGTGGTATATTTATCTGGAAGATTTATTTAATTTTGTCACTGTTTTAAAGATACAACTTCGCCTACTTATAGCATTTTAAAACTATGGATAGCTTATATTAATAGTAAGGGGAGTCGGAAATGTAAACATTAAAAAAACTTACAGCGGTTGCTAACTGCTTGGAAACATTTAATAGTATAACCGGGGTGACGAAACGTAAGCTTTAATAGTTTAGTTGTATAATTATAAAACTATACCTTAAGAAAGTACATATTTAATTGCATTAAGCAAAAATTAAAAAAGGACGTTTATTAATTATAGAAACAACCAATGAAATCCAATGTTGCTGTTGTTATCATTTTTGCATTATTTCGTATTGGAATTTAGTGCAGCGTATTCTCAATGCGGAAGAAAATATTTTATATAAAATAATAATACAGAGACTCCGGTGTCAAGTGGGTGAATTTTTCCTAAAAATGTCCGCCATCTCGACAGCCAATTACAATTTAATAGGTAGAACCAATAACTGCCTCTTGCCAATTTATATACATATTACATAACTGGCTTGAAAGTAGAGAAACAAAAACAAAATAGAAGCATTTACTCAAAGTATGACTAGGATTATCATTTGTTCTACTTCATGGATATAATCCATACCTACTTACTTGAATAAATAAAAAACATGCCTCCTTTCCAACAATACCAAAGTTGGTAGCATACCAAACTAGAGATATACAGGGTGTATTAAAACGTGCGAATAATATTTACACCATGCTATTATACGTTGAAAAACAAGCAAAAAACTCTAATACCATTTTAGTATTAACTCTTTGGCTAAGGAATTATTAATGTCCAAACTTTGAAATTTTTTTCGACTTTGGTTGAGAAATCGATTTAAATAGTATCAACAATACATCGTTCAACAATTAAAATATTTAATCAAATATAAATTATAACATTTCGGTAATTAGATTACGTATAATTTAATATTTAAGAATGCAATATCTTCGCGATTTATAGTTTTGGAAGACGGTGCAACTATGCATTATAGGCTGGGTTGATTTTTAAATTGTAATAATAAAAATTTGATAGCTGGATGTATGAGTGACGGATTGATTATTGTCATTTTTGAGACTTGATAAAGTCACTTTTCTAATATTCTGCTTCACTCATTATTTATTAGATATTCGCTGTTATCATTGTTCTAAGTTACTTTGTTCCTTGTTTGTTTTTTCTGTTTTGTGTTTTTGGTTTTGAGAAAAATCATGGCATACAGTTTTCCTTAGTACGCAGATATATATTTGATATTAGGCGAATGTGGCGGTAATTTTCATCGAGCTTCAAATTTATATGCCGAACGTTATGTACACAGGAGACATTCTAATGTTCATGTTATTCAAAGACTAGATCAGCGCTTAGGAGAAACAGGAAGAATGGAACCTGTGCAGGGAACTGGTGGAAGACCACGACATGTATTACAACCCGAAATAGAAGAAAACATCTTACAGGTATTTGAACACGAACCTCGACAAAGTACCCGTTCTGTAGCTCGAAGACTTGATATTAGCCATACTGCTGTAGGTACATCGAGTGTTACGAGAAAATCTCTTATATCCGTTCCACTTCCAGCGAGTCCATGGGTTATTTCCAGAAGATTATCCGCGACGGATCGAGTATTGCAGATGGTTTTTACGGCAACACGTAGTCAACCCGGCTAATATGCACAATATGCACCACTGGACCGATGAAAACCCTCATGTCTTGCAGCAAACTAATCACCAGTTTAGATTCAGCGTCAATGTATTGTCTGGAATTATCGGAAATAGACTCATAGGGCCACACATTTTGCCTCGTCAATTAAACGCCGAACGATTTTCCGGGATTATTGGAGGAAGTACCTACCGTTACTTGTCAGGAGAGATATGTGGCCTCAGTTAGGTGGAGCTCCAGCCCACTGGGGGCTTCAAACTAGGGATTGGTTAAACCAAAACTTTCCAGAGCGGTGGATCGGGCGCAATGCTCCGATATCACGGCCCGCAAGAAGTCCCGACCTAAATGTCCTAGACTTTTTCTTTTGGGGCATTTTAAAAGCTCTTGTTTATGAAGTAGAAATTGAAACCGAAGAACAACTTATTGAACGGATAAATAATGCAGTGCACTAACAAACGGTTGAAAATGTTAGAACAGAAAACTAAAAAAAAACAAAAATTAACGGATCCTTTAAATATTAAACACCAAGTGAATCAAACATACGTTTACTCACGAAAAGATGTTGAGATCACGAGCACGCAGTGCGAGTGAGGTCATTTCTTTGAGTGAATAAATATGTTTGATTCACATGGTGTTTATATGTTTTTATTCCATTTTGACGGATTTTATGAATAAAATTCAAATTGGATTTAAAAACAATTCAATCGAGAAATCGTGTAGACTGCGAAACTAATTTTCACACCTTAACAACCAGTTGTTTACATTGTTCTAAAGTTGTGACGCTTTCGGATTTTGTGTGTTTGCGAGACAAAAATGTCTGGAATTTTAGAAGTTCAAGACGAAAACGAAGTTATTGTACCCTCAGCAGTCTTGGACGAAGCTTTGGAAGCTATGAATAAAGTGGTGCCAGCAAAATCCAAGCATTCATATGAAAAAGAGTATACGAATTTCTGTGAGTGGAGGAAGAGAAAACATGCAAAAGGAGTAAACGAAAAAAAATTATTTTGGCTTATATTTCGGAACGGTCTAAAAATGCTAAATCTTCATCACTGTGGTCGTATTATTCCCAACTGAAGAAAATGTTATCTGTGAAGGAAAATATTGATATAAGCAGGTTTGTGATATCGCAATGATTATTATTTATGAAGTTTAAACTATTCATTGTTACAGATTTCATCAAGTGTCAGCTTTCCTAAAACAACAGTCTGTAGGGCACAGGCCAAAGAAATCCAAAGTGTTCACACTCGAAGAAATGGAGAGGTTCTTAGATAATGCTTCTGATGATGAATATTTATTGCAAAAAGTAATTTTTATCGTGGGAATTTTTGGAGGATGTAGAATTGGTGAACTGGTGGCCATGTCAGTCGATGATGTAGAAGACAGGGGTAGCGTACTTGTACTTAGTTCAAATTCCGGACACGAAGACTCATAAACCCAGAACATTTATCATCATCAATGGAAGTAACTCTGTTTCTGCTATTGACGTTTTTCGAAAGTACAGAAAATTACGGCCTGAAAAGATATCACATAAACGATTGTCCATCAATTACAAGAACAAAAAATGCAAGGTACAACCCGTAGGAGTGAACACTTTTTCAACAATTCCTAGAAAAACTGCACAATTTCTACGGTAGTATTTTTAAGGAGTTTTAGTTTAGATGTAAGTCAATTTATTGTGTTTTTCTGTAGGTTAAGTTGTATATTTCTTTTGTAAATAGATTTTTTTACTCAATTGTTCTTTCTTTGCCTATTAAAAAAGAATATAAACAAATACCAAACTACAGTTTAATTCAAATTTGCCGCTACGTACAAATAGTTCATTCCATAGTTCATAGAGGCGCTTCAGGCTTAAGTAGTCAGAATTATTTCCACGTGGTGTCGCTTCTTCTTGTGTGTGTTCTGTGAGAAAAACGGGGGCTAAGGACAATAAATGAGGAAGTTCTGCTATTGTATTTCTTTAATTTGAAGAAGAAGTATGCAATTTCATCCATTTGGTCGAAGTACTCGATGCTGAAGACCGCTATGAAGGTCCATAAAAACATAGACATTGGAAAATATAGTAAGCTCAGTGCCTATCTGAAGAGTGAGTCGAGAGGGTATTAAGCGAAGAAAGCTGCGGTATTGGAAAGAGTACACGTGGAAGAATTTTTGACAAGGGCTTGCGATGAAGAATATTTGATGATTAAGATAATATCTCTTAACCTTTTAGACATTGTAGATAATAAACTTTGAAATATTTTAGGTTGCACTAATAATGGGGTTGTCTGGTGCCTGTCGTTGCTGTGAATTGACGAATTTGAAAATCAATGATGTAGAAGACAGGGGCGCATATCTGCTTGTTTCTATACCAGATACCAAGACCGCCGTCTCACGAAAATTCACAATTATGGAAGAAGGATTCTCTATCAATACTGTGGAGACGTGTAGAAAATACATGTCCTTACGTCCGAAGAAGTTATCCAACGGCAGATTCTTTTTAAAATACTCTAATCAAAAATGTACTTCACAACCTGTTGGAATCAACACGTTGTCGAAAGTTCCTTCAAGAGTTGCTTCATTTTTGAATCTGGCAAACGCAGAAGTTTATAGTGGCCATTGCATGAGGCGCACTTCAACAACTTTACTGGCTAATAAAGGTGCTGACCTTACAACAATTAAACAACATAGTGGGTGGAGAAGTTCCGCTATAACAGAAAGTTATATCGAGGATTCTGTATCTAATAAGCTTGATATCGCAAGGAAAATCCAAGGTACTCCTGGTACTAGTCGTTCCTTACAAGAGGAGACATCCATTGTTTCTACAGATTTGTCAAAAACTTCGACAAGCACTATGCGTTCTGAAACCGATGACAACTACAAGCTTGTTATTAATGGAAACGAAGTGAAATATGATAAAATAGAGAAGGAAATTTCTATTAATGTAAATGTTAATGTTAATATTAATAAAAAATAAATAAAATGTAATTGATTTAAGATTGAATTTTTCATTATTCCACTAGTGGAATAAAGTAATTTCATTATTCCACTAGTGGATAAAGTGGTACTTTATATGCTTCATAAGTGTGGATAAATCTCCAATTATAATGTGATTGTGGATAAAGTTGATTTATCTGCTTGCGCTTATTAACAGTGTTGATAATGTTTACTTTTACAACGTAAGAGTTCGCCGTTACATGTATGATTTTTGTGATGGAAACTCAGTAGCAGCTGCTCGAGAGTATGGGTTGAGATTTTCCAATAAGTGACTACCAGAACGACGAGTTTTCCAATGAGTACACAACCAATTACGTGAACATGGAACTTTCCCGAAACTGTCGACTGAAGGTCCAATACAGCAAGTACTAGACAATGAGGACAACATATTGCGAGAAATTGATAATAATTCCAGCACCTGTGTTCATCGTGTATCTACACAAGTGAATGTACCACGAATGCGAATTTGTAGAACATTAAAACGTCATGGTTTATATCCATTTCATATCCAGCCTGTTCAAGCCCTCTTACCTACAGATTACGTAAGTCGTATGGAAGTTTGCCGCTGGATCATACAAAACCGCAACTTACATAATAGAATTTTATTCATGGATGAGGTAACATTTAACCTGTTTAGATTATTTGTGAGGCCATATGAAAGATACGCTATACCAAACATCATCAGAGAATGTTTTGAAGATCTTAGGAGACGCATTTACGAGGCAGTAGAACTAATTCGGAATAACACTAATATGTCATGTAGGGCAACCAGATCTTCTCTTAAAAAGAGCCAGAATGTGTCTCGAGAGCAACCGTGGCCGTTTTGGACAATCCTTATAGTGAATTTATTCTAAAATAAAAATAAATATTGGCTTTTCTGATATTGTAATTATTTAATAAATAATAGTTTAACACTCTGTATTTTGAAAATGATTTACTTTAGGGCATAACTTTATTAGAATTTTTAACTATATTTGGTCACGTCGTGGGACGCCCTGTATACTATATATGTTAAATATGAGGGGTATTTTTTAAATAAGGTCCGTTTGTGAATGAGAGTGAGAATGACGCGAGGTCGCCGCAGTGCGCTTGCGCGTCTGCTCCCAGCATGGTTTACGCTCGTTAAGACGCCATTTTCAGTCGTATCGTCTGTCTGTGTGCTGAGCTGTAAAAGTTTATAATGTTTAAGAAAATTGAGTCGCCCGCCGACTGTGAGATACGTTCTAAAATTCGATTCTTGAGTGCAAGAAACTTGGCAGCAGCAGAAATTCCTCGTCAGATTTGTGAGATTTATGGATATAATGCTATGAGTGACAGTAAAGTTCAAAATTGGGTGAGAATGTTCAAGGACGAGCGGGTTAATGTGGCCGACCTTCTCCGATTTCTGAAGATTTGGTTCATAATGTGGACAATAAAATTCGAGAGGACCGACGATTCACGATTTCAGAGTTATCAATTGAATTTGCACAGGTTTCAAGATCAGTTTTGTACACCATTGTTTCGGAGAAACTGAATTATCGAAAATTGTGTTCTCGGTGGGTTCCAAGACTGTTTTCAGATTATCATAAAACAAAAAGATTGGGCTGTGCTTTTTTGTTTTTGACTCGATACAATTAAGAAGGAGATGAATTGTTGAACCACATCGTTACAGGAGATGACTATGAGACTTGGGTGTTTCACATGACTCCTGAGTCCAAGCAACAGTCAATGGAATGGCGACACACATCGTCGCCAATCAGAGTGAAAACCAAACAGACAATTTCAGCACGATAGATCATGGCAACTGTCTTTTGGGACAGGAGAGGGATTTGTTAGTGGATTTTATGCCGAGAGGCACAACAATCAATTCTGATGTGTATTGTGTGACCTTGAGTACACTCCGGGGTGCTATATAAAACAAGCGGCGTGGCCTACTGACTTCCGGTGTAATGTTGCTTCATGACAATGCAACGCCACATATTTCTGCACAAACACAAGGTTTAATCAGGTCTTTTGGATGGGAACAACCGGATTCATCCACCTTACAGTTCAGACCTTGCACTCAGTTATTTTCACTTGATTCAGTACTTAATGGAGTTCCTTGGTGGTCAACGGTTCAACGATGACGAAGAAGTGAAAACTGCAGTCATGGATTGCGCTTCTTCACAGGCGGCAGATTTCTTTGACGTCGGAATTCAAAAACTTGTTGAGCGATATGACAAATGTTTGAACAAAAATGGAAATTATGTAGAAAAGTAGATAAAAGTATGTAGAATATGGAAAAAAATATTTATTAATATTTACAGTATTTTTTTTTTTATTAAAAAACGGACCTTATTTAAAAAATACCCCTCGTACATCAACAGACGTTTAACACAAGGTGTTTCCAAAATAGCTCCAACTGTTTTGATTTATCTAGAATACTTTCTATATTATAATTTAGTGCAATGCATACTTTTATTCAGAATACAGTAATACAGGGTGATTCATTAGCCTCTTTACAAATTTTGGCAATGAAAACTAGAAGTAATTTCATGAAGAAATGCTCTTATGAATGTAGGTTCTATCTCTGTTTGTGAAGAAGTTATAGGGTTTTTAAAATAATTATGTCTTTGAACACTAATGAGTAATCATATTTTAAGAAAATCAAAAACATTTATTGTGACAAACAGAAAGCAACATTGAAACTACAGTAAATGTTAAAAAATTAAAAAAGTAAATAATATAGAATACATGATTAGACATAGAGTGGCAAAATTGGAAGTCAAAGGTGTTACCTGTTTATATTGCTTAGCGTAATACATTAATTTTCCTAGAATTTTATTTACTACAAGAAATAAATTAAAAAGAAAGGGTTGTACACTTGTCCTGGTGATACCCAATTGATATACAATTGTAGAATTGTTTTACTACTTACTTCCTACATTTGTACATGTTTCCTTCATGCTAATTAATTTATATAAACTTAGCAATGCATTTCTTAATTTTAAAAAATATGCCAAGCTTTCATTATCCTTCAAATAATAAATATATTTTGAATTATAAATTTATGTAATATATTTATTCAATTTTGCCATATAAATTGA
>JABXWE010005485.1:0-23172 GCA_014611495.1 Limonius californicus
TAATACATCAGCATTACATCCACCCGGCTTAAAAAAAGACCAAAAGCGTTCAAAAATTTGTCCATTAAACACGTATCGAATAATAACAACCATTTGCTGATGATTACAAGTGTCTGTAGTTTCATCGGCCTCCAAAGCAATGAAATTTGCAGATTTAATTTCTTTTAATATTTCCTGCTTGTAAATTTGCAACATTGCATCTAGCAATTCGTTATGAATAGTTTTTGAGACGCCTTTAAATACTTGTGAACCTTTCATATGTATTGCAAGCACAGCGTCTAATTCGGCAGCAAAGTTGATTAAGCCTACATAAATTCCTGGATTTTCTGACGTTAATGTCTCATCGTGATCTCGCAACGCCAGTTCAAAGGGGCCGCAAAATTTAATACACATAATTAACCGGCGCAAAATATGACGATTTTTTTCCACGTCTTCGTTATACTTAATTTTATGTCGTAAATAAACACCTTCTAATTGTTCACGGATGTCCACTTTGCCTAAAACACTAAAATCCATGCACGCATTCATGTGAGAAACGGAAGATTTGTGTTTCTTTGCCCTCTCTGCAATGTGTTTTAAATCATTCACCCCTTGTATATTCCACACACTAACCTCTTTCTTAAAAATTAAGCACATAAAACAAAACAGTTTATTTGTTACTGAACATCCGCACATCCAATATTTTTCATAGATATTCTTGTTGAATATTCTATTGTACGTTCGGGTTTTACTCGAACTGTAGTTTATCTGAAGATCAGGAATAGGCCTTCCTTTCTTCTTAATTAAAAGTTTTTCCTCAAATGATAGCGGGTTTTTTAAAAGATTTTCCACACAATTAACTTCCATCATTGAAAAAACCTCACTTTCGTCTTTGAATTCACACGCGCGATTGCGCGAAAACACAAAACACTGCGCTCGAAATTCAAACGTTAACTTTAAATGGGGAACAATGTGCTCGGTGCCCTATTCGCCTGGTATATCGCGTATAGCGAAGATAACCGATAGGCAACCGAATAACCTCTGCATAGGTACAAATCAGAGCGTTCCCCGGAAAATAGTTTTGAGGCTGTTAGCCGCGCTTGTGGTGCGGAAGGAAAATTTGATACCATCGTTAAAATAATGAAATTAAAATAATGCACTGAATTACATGCGAATTTCTTTCTGTGTTTATGTTGGTGGTTGGGTGGGCACGTGCCCTTGTGCCCTTTAGTACAAGCCGCCACTGGTTAAATATCCTCTGCTACACGTTTTTCGCACTTGTTTAGGATCACCCTGTATTCATATGTATCTGTGGCAAGATATTTTTTTGAAATTCACCTGATGTATCTTTTAATTTGTACTTGTTAGTAAATTTAGATTCTAAAAAATAAGTCATTCCCAACATGCATTTTAAAATGATCGACTTTATGTGTTAAGTTGGAAAGAAAATATTTTATGCAGTATGTTTTTTGAAGCACCAGAAATTATGAAAAGAGATAGCTGTGAATTTTTTCTAATTAATTTTGTATTATTAGGAATGTTTTCCCGTAATAGGCAGTTGTCAGGTGTCTTCCATTCTGTCCAATTTGGATACATCTGGTCCAGACAAAATAATTCAAAATAATCTGGTCTTCCACAAACTATGGACTTAATTGTTCTTCAAAATAACGATTATAAAATAGCAACCCAAAGTGATTTGAGCAACCAAATACCAAGTGATTTTATTCTTGTAAAAGGAAATGCGAATACCGAAGAAAATGTAAATGTTAATAATGTTAAAGTATTAAACACAAAGCAAAATTTCAAAAAGGTAAAAAAGGCGAATGGAGACGACGAATTTGAAAATATTTTATATTTTGTTTGTAATTTATGTCGATATTTATGTATTAAAGATTCAAAAATGACAGAACATTTAGAAACTGAGCACAAAACCAAGACATGCACTTCAAAGCCACTTCAACTGAAATGTCCTGCCTGTCCAAATATATTCTACCATAAAATATCACTAAGATCACACTTGATACATGACCATAAAGTAGGCACTGCAGATTTACGCAGAATAATACAAGCAGTAATCTATTCCGCTAAAACCGTAGAGGCAAATAAAGATGAAACACCAACGGCTTCTGTTAACTGTAAAAATGAGATGGATTTAAAATATATAGAAAAGTTAATTAACACAGAGAAAATAATGAACAATGATGATAGCATGTCCAATGATACATCTGCAGTTGATCCAAATTTAGAAATATCTAGTGAAAGTAATTTGGAAAAAATTAATCTTATAAAAGATTCAAGATATAAAGATCCAGAAAAAGTGGGAGCAGAAATTCAAATGCTACCTGAAATAGTAAGTTTACCAATGATAGATATTACCCACAATGATGCAGAAAAAACATTTAGAAATATAATCAAAAAAAGACCCGATTCATTAGCAAAATATTTGGATCAAAAAAAATTCCATAAGTGTACCATTACGTTGTGTAAAGTTCGCTTGCAAGACCCTACAAAAATAGCTTACCACATCAAATGCCATACAGAAGGCAGCTTTAAGTGTCCTGAATGTAATGAGCTGTTTGCATTTTGGAAACCATTGACAGGTCATTTGTGGCGGGTGCATAAAATTGATATGGAGTTGTATTCTTGTGATAAATGCGATTACAAGACATTCAGTTTGGGAAAACTAAACAACATCCATAAACTAATTCATAGTGATCTCAAAGCTTTTGTGTGCGAAATTTGCCGTAAGGGATTTAAAAATACAAAGCAATTACGGAATCATAAGAGCACCCATAAAGAGAAATCGGACAAATTGACTCATATCTGCGAAATTTGTGCAAAGGCATTTTCAGACAGGAGACAGTTAAGAGTTCATATGGATGGCGTACATAAAAAAATCAAACCGTTTCTATGCAGCTACTGTGGATACAAGGGAGCATCAAAGAGTGCTTTGAAAATGCATGTTCGACAACATACAGGTTGGTATTAGTACTAGGTAATTCAAGGACTTACACATTATTTTTAATAATGGTTTAAAATACTGATTTTTCAAAAGTAGCACACCATGTAAAGCTAAAAGTAGTAAATGCAGGATGGTCCACCGAAAACAAAACAGGCGTATTTTGTGACACTAAACATCAATTCTGCGAAAAGCACCTTTGTCTTGGTTTGCAAACCACTCTTCAACGGTTCATATTGCTTCCTCATTTGTCAAAAATCTTTTACCTTTTAAATGTTTTTTGAGTTTTGGGAACAAATAATAGTTTGGCGGTGCTAAATCTGGAGCATAGGGCGGGTGGTCAACCAATTCAAAACCAATTTCATCAATTATTTGCAGTGCAATCAACGATTTGTGAGCAGGAGCGTTGCCGTGCAAAAAGAGCACACCTCTGGCAAGTTTTTCGCGGCGTTTTCCCACAATTTTCCTACGAAATTTAGTTAGCAACTCAGTATAATATGCTCCTGTGATAGTTCTACCCAGATCCAAATAATCTATCAGAATTATACCATCTTTGTCCCATAAAACTGAAGCAAGAATCTTGCCAGCCGATTTTTGAACACGGCATTTTTTGGGTCGTGGAGAACCAACATGCTTCCACTGTTTGGATTGCTCTTTAGTTTCTCTTAGTAGTGATGGATCCACGTTTCGTCCATAGTAATAAGCTGATCCAAGAAGTTTGAGGAATCTCCTGCAAAACAGCGGCAGATTTCCTTTGACGTTGTCAATCGAACGCGCTTCTGATCAACGTTCAAGCATCTTTGAATCTATTTGGTCGAAAGTTTTTTCATACCCAAGTCGTGATGAATGATGTGACACACACGTTCATAGGAAATGTACAATGCTTCTGCAATATTCTTAATCCAAATACCTCGATTTTCTAAAATCATATGGACAGAATCAATGTTTTCTGGAGTGGCCACAGAAATTGGTCTTCCAGGGCGGTGCTCATCTTTTACATTTGATCATCCTCCTTTATATTCCGCAGCCCAGTTTTTAATAGTGGCGTATGAAGCACACTGCTCACCTAAGGTTTCTATCACATCAGCAAAAATTTCTTTGCCCGATAACCCTTTCAAAAATAAATACTTAATTACTGACCGAAACTCAATTTTTTCAAATTTTACCTTTTTCTCAGACATGCTGTTCAAAGATTCATAGTTTGATCACCGTTCAACTTATGGATGTCAAATTTTGACAACTTATTTATAAAACATCATAGTTTCTTTACTAAACTTCGTTTGTTGAGCATTGAGCTAGAACGTCAACAATCGCACGTGTTTGACTCACCCAAGCGCGCGTTGTGATTTGTCTACGCTAGATAACGCTAATGCCTCATTACTTAAGGAGTAATTGACGCTCAAAACCTTTACTTTGCACTCCTAATTACCGGGTTATGTTTGTGTGCTTTTTGAGCAGTGTTTATCGGTTTTTGGAGGGTTTGTACAGTGCTTGATGCTTATTTTCCAAAAAAATGGAGCAAGTTGTTCTTTTCAGAACCACCAATTCTTCTAAAAAAGAATTCCGACGGCGCGAACGTTAATTTAGAAACGCAAGGAATATTACGTAAATATACATCCGGTAAACTAACGCACCTGTCAAGCGTTTGTTTACGTTCTAGCTCAATGCTCAACAAAAGAAGTTTAGAAACTTTCCAGGCTAACTAGATATCAATACCCCCCATACCATTTGAAAGCTCGATGAATTTGCTTTACAGTAGTATTTTAATTTTTGGATTCCGAGCGGAAATGCAGTCCAAAGTTTCAAGGTGATGTACGCTTGAAACGAATACCACCAGCGTTCATACATTAATAAAGGTTCTGTTCAAAATGGCGTCGCACATCCTGAAGCATTTGTGGAGTGATTAGACGGTATTCGTGGATTATACGGTCTCCTAAATCTGGTAAAGAATCGGGTTGGATTGCGTACATGTTACTCTTTAAATGAACTCATAAAAAGAAATCTAGCGCAAATAAATGTGGCGACCTTGCGGGTCATTCAAATATTCAATAGCGTTTCTCTTTCTAATCCATGGACCCAAAAACCTTCAATCCAAATACTGTCGAACAACCAGTGCGTAATGTGGAAGAGGTCTGTCCTGTTGGAATATCAAATGATCTTTGAGATAATGTTCATCATTCTCTATAATATCAGTTAACATTGAATCAATGTTGTCTTGTAACAATTCCAAGTATATCTGTCTAGGCAAATTAACGGGTAGGAAAAAAAAAACCAACCAGACCAGAGTTGAGCATTTGTTTCATGAAATATTCTCGGATTAGAATCTGATCAACCGCGGTAATTGTGGCGATTGACTGTACCATCATCCGTTCATTTATAGTTTCAAAAATTGCAAACGACGGGCAAAGTCGTTTTCATTGAATTCTTGTAGCGAATAAACCGTACAGGAATAAAACTTGTGTTGTTTCAATATTCGTTGAATACCAGTTCGGTAATACCTGATACAATAGCCATTTGCCTTGTACTCAACGTAGGATCAACAACAACGTGACCCAGAACGGCGACTGGTGCCAGTCGCGGTTCTGAAAATGCATTGGTAAGAAATGAAGCGGTGCAGTTTCATTTCTTACCGGATGTTCAGCATTTCGCTTTTAATTTGAGACAGACCAGGGCTCGCGAAATTTTCTTACTAACTCCAAGACATACTTGCGATTCACATGCTTACTTGCATGTTGATGCTTGAACAATTCGGCGCCTTTACTGGCACATTCATTATTCCCGAAGAAAAACGCAATTATGTCAACTCTTTCTGAAATCGAATAAACCATTTCAAATGTTCAAAGAAAACAACGACAACTAGAAATACGGCGTGACGCTGACGTAAAAAACATTCAATTGATTACGAATTGTCAACCAAGGCTGTTTAATTATTCCATAAATGCTCCTAAATATTTGCTACCCTGAAACTTTGGACTGCATTTCCGGGGGAACTAACGCTCAGAACCCAAAAATAAAAACACTACAGTAAAGCAAATTCATCGAGCTTTTCAATGGTATGTCTTTTGATACCCTTTGCCATTTAAGATTTTTAGGATGAAAACCACGCCAACTTTGGGGTTGAAGATAGATGATCGGAAATAAGCTGCATTATATTTCCCCCTGGCAGATTAATTTGACATGTTGTGGTGTTTTTCGAAGAACTGTGGTTTAGTGTCGCAACGCTTGTTTCGTTTTCGGTGGGCTACCCTGTATATTTGATTGCAACCGTGATACAGGTTCCTATAAAAATTATTAAAACTGGGAACAGGTTAGGGTTATTTTGACTAAGAGGTGATTTTTTCTTGGTATATGGTGTGCCACTTTTAGATTTCCCTGTATAGTAGTAGTAGCAGTACCATGACAATTAATAAAAAAGAAGAACAAGAAGAAGAAGACATATGTTTATGTAATATATTAATTCGCAATATTCTTATTATTCATAACTGCATTTAAATATTGTATGTCTATTTATTTAAAAAAATTATATATTAC
The DNA here is from genome assembly GCA_014611495.1 of Limonius californicus. Taxonomy (NCBI): domain Eukaryota; kingdom Metazoa; phylum Arthropoda; class Insecta; order Coleoptera; family Elateridae; genus Limonius; species Limonius californicus. The sequence continues at coordinate 6,470 of JABXWE010005485.1, forward strand.
AAAGTTTTTGGTTGGAAATGTAACTGAAATTTAAAATATTCACACAAGATATTTTTGTTTGTTCAAAAATAACTCCTAAACTTCGTTTGTTGAGCATTGAGCTAGAACGTAAACAAACGCACGTGTTTGACTCACCCGAGCGCGCGTTGTGATTGCTCTACGCTAGATAACGCTAATGCCTCATTACTTAAGGAGTAATTGACGCTCAAAACCTTTACTTTGCACTCGTAATTACCGGGTCAAGTTTGTGTGCTTTTTGAGCAGTGTTTGTCGGTTTTCGGAGCGTTTGTACAGTGCCTGGTGCTTATTTTTCTAAAATGGAGCAAGTTGTTCCAGAAACGTGTAATCGTAGGGGGCGTCCTACTACTTTAAATAAAAAACGGCGCGAACGTTAATTTAGAAACGCAAGGAATATTACGTAAATATACATCCGGTAAATCAACTCACCTGTCAAGCGTTTGTTTACGTTCTAGCTCAATGCTTAACACATGAAGTTTAGATGTTCGTTAGTATAAAATATTTTATATTGATCAGCAGTATCTTAGGCATTTTTAGTTGTGTGTGCCTTGAAAAATTTTGTACTGTTAGTACAGTTAAAATTAGTATTGAATTATTGAAGACACTTAGATATTTACAATTAATATACATATATACATTTTTTTTAAATATCTAAAATATTATTTCACTTGGAACCACCTCAGAATTTTAAAATGATGAAATATCTGTAAAATATTTTTAATAACGTTTTACATGTCTTCCAAACTATTTCAGTCCGGTCAGTGTATAAGAAGTACCTACGTACCCACTTTTATTTAAAGAGAAATTGCCACTTTAATATGAGCTAATATTTTATTTAAAATAAAGTACAGTAAAACGTCAAGTACTTAAAAATTTTGAGTGCAATAAATATTTTACTGATACTAACTAATAAAATTGCGAACTTGCATATGTTTAATAGTACGTAATTTTAGGTGAAAAGCCATTTGCTTGTGATTCTTGCAATTACACAACTGCAGACCATAATTCCTTGAGAAGACACAAACTGAGGCACACCGGCCAGAAGCCCTACAAATGTGCACATTGTGATTATGCGTGTATACAAAGTAGTACCTATAAAGTGCATTTGAGGACTAAACATCCTGGATTAGAAAAGGATTTTCTCTTCACGTGCCAGGAGTGCCAATTTAGAACTGTAAACCAGGACATGTATTTGTCACACTTATTTTTAGTACATAGACAAAAAGCAGCTTTCCATACATAATATGTACATAATGATATCTATGTTATCATTACTTGTTTATCATACAGTAACTTATTCAGCTAAGTAGGTACCAATTGTAATTCAAACACTTTATAGAAGATGGTGAAATTTTTGCAAACTCGGTTTCTAAACAACAGTTTTTTGAATCAGTTTTAGATATTACATGTGCTGGTTAGTTTTAAACCCTAAAAAATAATTGTCAGTCATAATTAATTCATAGCTAGGCCCAAAAAATTTAGCTGTAGAAAAATTTTGATAGATTAGTAAATTATAAGATTTTCAAACTGTAGTTTTTTTAATGTTGCTTCTTCTATTAACAAATGGGATTAGAGAATTGTGATCAAGTATATGATGTCGTGCACAGCTCTAGGAAAGTTGTTATATAGAAATGTGCATAATTTTTCGGTGAACGAAAAATAATAAACTTCATATATTAAAATAATTTATCATATTATCTAAATACTTAAAAACATTTTGTAAAATAAAATGCAGAAACATCTTTAAACAAGATAAGATACACATAATAACATAATTGTTTGATTGGTAGTGCAAATAAGGTTTACTTTCTATAATTTCTGCCCATTTAATAATTCTTGGAATAGGAAATAATATCCTGCCTTGGATATTTAAACTTCTTTGGGACACATTTTCTTGTCTACTACAATTTAGTAAATATGAAATTAAGTTTTGGTTCTAATATAAGCAGCAATGAAATCCTTTGTATCCCTAACTTCTTCAAAACCAAACAATACCCACTCTTTATTTAAATTGGGTTTAAATGGTTCTGGGTTTGTATGCGTTCCTCGTCCTTTTCCAGGGCCTATGATAAATATTAAGTTTCCTCCATAAACATTAATATATTCAGAAAATGCTGGCCCATTGTTAAAATAACAAAATAGTAATGCGTAGTTTTTATGTAAATATTCGCTTTTTGGGGGCATGTCTGGGAATTGCAGTGATATAAATTGAGGGCTGCAGTATTTGCTAGTCCACCATTCTTTGTTAACTTCATATCCTATTACAGGCAAATCTAAAAATTAATAAACTAAATTAAAAATTATACAAAAGTGTAGAGACTACACAAGTATTTACTTGTACTTTGTTGTAATAACCACTCAAAAAGGCCACTACCACAACCAATTGAAATTACACCTTCCAAACCATTTTTCTTGACCGTATCTTGAATAAAATTTAAATTATCTTCATTTGGCCATACCCATAACAGTTTGTTTGCAATTTTACACTTTGAATTTTCATTTAATTCTATTATTTCTTGCCACTTATTCTCTTTATACAATGAAACTATAATATTTATAAAATTATCTTCCATGCTTTCAACTTAACAACTTGGAACTGACTATAAAACAATTTTTTGACTCTTGGTGTGGCATTTTTTAACCAACAAAGTTACATCACTGATCGAGCATTTGCTAATTATAAATTACCTTGGCTCAGTTCATAAAAACGCCGTCTAAAAATATCTTAAAAGGTGATTTTGTTTTGCCTTAACATGTAATTAACTATACAAACAGCATGTTTATGAAAAATTGGCATAATGCATAAATGCGTAAAATATATTATAAAAGAGGTGCCTTAAGGTAAAGTATTATAATAATTTTTGCCTTTTTTTATATTTATTAAATAATAAACTAAAGTATCTTCCATTATATGTCATGCATTGTATGTAATTGGCAGTGTAATACTATTATCCGAGGTGTTGTCTAGTTACCAAATTAAACTACCCACTAGTTCAACTGGCGTATGTTTCTGAATTTTATAAGCCGCTCATAAGTTGAATTAGATATAAAATATAAAAAAATCAAACAATGGAAGAACAGTAGGTACACATTTTGGTCATTATTTCGATCACAGTTTTAACATACTATTCTTCTCTTATTTACACTCTTATATGGGATGTAGGGCGCCGTAATGATGATTCTACAGTTGACCCTTAGGTTAGTGTGACACGACGCAGAATATTTATTCACAAAATTTGGAATTACAGACATGTATGACGAACTAAAATCTTGGGGGGAAATTATATCTGAGCATGCGCAAATAGACAAAAATTACATTGACATCTGTGAGAAAACTATCAAAATAATCGTACGACTGCCGATAATGTAGAATTCTAACAAAGCTCCATAATAATTGTTTACAGTTGTTTACATAACCACGAATCTTGTATGTTTGTTGGCGTCTTGTATGGTGATTTTTTCTACGTTTTTTTGATATTTATAAGTTATATTAAGTGTCGGCAGGGTAACGTCGGCGCGACGTCGTAAACACTTGGTAAGACATTTACGTTACTGCCCTCTGTGATCATTGATGAACACTAGAAATTGCTCGTTTGCGCATCAATTCAACGCAGATCTGAATAAGTTTCTGCTGATTGTAAAGCATTAATCTACAGAATGTTGCACTCAAAATGTTATATGACACGGCACAGAATTTTGATCTTGGGATACGTCTCCTTTGTTGTTTTTTCTTGATCACTCGTTTTTATGTGGGCTCATTTCCTATCCTTTTTTATATATGATGTTTAAATTGTATCCTTGCAGTTGGATTCTCATTTTTTGTAGCCTCATTCGTGAAGTTAAAAAGGTGTTTTAAAAATCGTTTATGGTGTGTTTTCACACAATCTCAAGGGAAGATGTAAAACCAACTGAAAACAAGGCAAAAGCAATTATAGACATGCTGAGACTGAAAAATCTAAAAGAACCACAAACATATAGGCCAGATTTGTAACTTACTTAGCTAAATTTTTACGGAAATTATCAAATATATTAAAGGGTGTTAAAAAATGGGATGGCAAGCTGAACAAGAAAATGATTTTTAGCAAATAAAAAAGAAAATTTAAAATTGATAGACCCCAATCTAAGCCACTGTTTCTGTATTGTTATGCATTTTCAATGTTTCTCCTAACTATTTTGAAATAGATTATTATTATTATTGAAACTTTCATAGGTCGTGTAGATCAGTTTATACTTTCATAGTTTATAACATTTTACTTCCTGGTTCTTGTTACCTACAGCCGATGCTAGGTGGCGCGGTTCTTCACCCGGCGAAATTGATGAAATTATCAAAATCATATAAAATAAGCAGTTTTGTAAGCATTGTGATCTAATTAGACGCATTTCAAATAAAGAACTTGTTAAAAAGTGTAGTGATTACTAAATATGACTGCTTTTGAAGGTAAATCGGTATTTACAATTTTGAGGTTATAACGCTCGTATTATGTTCTTTTAGAATTTGGTGTTCTTCCTGAAATTGCCAGAGCAATAGACGAACTAGAATGGACGTAAGTAATCAAATGGCATTGTTACAACAACCTGCTCACCTAACATTATTTTAGTTTGCCAACAGACATACAAGCCGAAGGAGTACCTTTAGTTCTAGGAGGAGGAGATGTGCTAATGGCAGCAGAAACAGGCAGTGGGAAAACAGCAGCTTTCTGTCTTCCAATTTTACAAATAGTTTGGGAAACATTAAAAGATATAGAATCTGGGAAAGCCGCAAAAGTCTCTGCTAGTGCTTGTAAGTTGATTTTTAGCTGTATTTGGTGTAGCAAACATAATTTACATGTTTAAATAGCTACACCATGGACCATGTCTTTTGTGGATCGTGGAAATGCATTGGCTGTGGATCCCAGTGGTTTGCGAGTTCAGTCACGTGAGCAGAAGGAATGGCACGGAGGGAGGTGTACTAGAGGCGTACAAGGTGGAAAGTGGGGCTTTGAAGCCATTGTAACCGACGAAGGACTTTGCAGAGTTGGCTGGTCCACCTTGCAAGCAAATCTTGATCTTGGCACTGACAAGTATTAAAATCACCTGGACCTTTTTTAAATGTTTTTTAATACCAACATTTTATGCTAGGTTTGGTTTTGGTTTTGGAGGTACAGGCAAAAAGTCAAATAATCGCCAGTTTGATAATTATGGAGAAGCTTTTGGAAAAAGTGACGTCATCACATGTCTAATTGACTTTGATAGAGGGGAAATAAAGTTTTTAAAAAATGGAGTTGATTTGGGAACAGCTTTTACAATCAATAAACAGCTTGCAAATTCTGCTTTTTTTCCTGCTGTTGTTTTAAAGGTAAATTAAACTAAAGGGTTTCTCAAATTGAGTAGTACATCATGGGACTCATTGGAATCTTGGAAATGGTAAGATATTACATCTCTTAATCCGAGAAAAAAAATGCATACCTTTGAGGCCAATTTAGTAGTGCTTTGCTTTAAAAAAATGGACAGCCGACTTATTATGACACGGCTAAAGGTCATAAAATAAGGTGCATTATGAAGGGTGATAAAATTCTTAAGGGGTCATAAACCATCAGAAAAATAAATTAATTTTCTACTCCATTAAAAACTTTTCCTAAATGTAATAAAGTATTTAAACATTTTACAATCAAATCCAACATTTTATGCATACAAATGATCAGCACCGGATTTAGACCTTACGGGCCCCTAAGCAAATTTTATAGTGCGGGCCCCCTATTTTTTTTCTTGTACGATACAAGCACAATGGGAACGGGGATTGAACAAAGAAACCCATTTTTTATGTCACGTAACTAACGCCAAGGTCGCCAAGTCAAAACTGCCTAATCACAGCCGCGTCTACAGGCTTATATTCTCGTGACCGTATGCCTAGAAATTTCGAGATGCATTCTCCAGTTCATTCCAGTTTAATCGCGAACCACACGAGCGCTCTGGGTGATTCATCATGGCACTAGGACATTCTGATACGCAACACAGTGGCGTAACAATATATTTTATATATTTTTTTACTTGTGGTGCGGGCCCCTTTGTGGTGCGGGCCCCTAAGCAGCTGCTTATGTTGCTTATGCTTAAATCCGGCGCTGCAAATGATTTACTGTCAAGTAGCAGAAGTAGTGAATATGAGATAATAAATTTTAAATACAGATTGTGTATATTAGTTAACTTAGACAATAATTTGTTATGAATATTTTGTACAAAAAGTTATAGGCATTCAAAAATATATCCATTTGGAATTAACTATGGTTTACTGAACTTATTTCCCAGTGTAATACCAGTTTTTCTTCTAAATTGTCATGTTATCTGTCAAATTATTTGTGACTTTTTCATTAGGGATTTTTAAGTGAAGGGAAACTGGGGCAGTACGTTTCGAAATCTGTTCTGTATATCATTGCTAATTCCAAACAGTTGACTTTTCAAATACTCTTTAAATTAAGAGAACTGCTAATTAGACCAAGGCTCAGAAAACATTTGTTATATAAAGCTACTTGATTTTATATCATCAAAGAGCATGCAATTGATGCGCAAATTTAATACTTTTAATTTCTTGTCAAATGTACTATAATGGTAATTGCCCTTGAAACTATTTAAAATAAATTTAAGCAAACATCGAACTTGTCCCATATAGCAGTAATATGTTTTTAAAGTTTTCATTGTCAATAAAAATACTTTCAAGGTCGTAAAAAATTACTTTTTTTTCTAAAAGTATCAAAGTTTTAATATTACAAAAAATGAAATTGTATGGAATTGTATGACTGTAAACTAGTGTAGTTGAAGCCTGGATTGCCTCACTGTAAAAACAGCTGAATAGTACCCTGCTTGCTATGAAACAAATGACATCTGTACTGAAAATTTTAATGCTGATGCTATTACAACAAAAAATATTTTTACATTATAATACTGAGTTGTCTTTTTTCTGCATACTGAGCTAAGTAATCTTGGATGGTATTTATGTAACACAATAGATTACCTTAATCATAGAAATTAATTTACAATAATGTAAGCTATTAAAAGCAACGATCAATGGCCGCCAACAATAAAAACAGACAATTGTGTGGGTCCTATTAAATTTTGTTATGTTTATTGTTTTCATGAGTAATTTGGATGTAAATCATATCATCGACAAATACAATGTAATTTTTTATATAAATATAATCCACTTCTACCAAAAAATAAGATGACTACTATTTTAAATAACAAAATTGCTGCTACCAATATTTAAAAAAAAATACCATTGGAAACCCAGTATGATGTCTAGCAAGTTCATAGTTTATTATTATTTGCGTAGTATGTTTAGCATTAAGATTTCATTCATTTGTTTTTATAAGTAATGCGGTCAAGTGACATTAGAACAAAATTATTTTTGTTAAACAGTTTTTAAGTTTATGAAAATAAAAATGACACACTATACATCACTGAAAAGGAACAAATGACCATATAATGATTCCAAATTTTGATACGGATTCAATTTTTTATTTATTTAATAATTATACAATTTTCCTAATTTCTTTTATCATGCCTATGGAAAATGATTTGAACTAAAAATTTCTGTAACTCAGTCTTGAATTTTCTTAGGCCTCTTATTTCTTTGATTCTATTGAGTATTTTTGTTATATATTCTGATTCCTGTGTATGTTATTCTGTTTTTGCCTATATTAGTTCGTTTATTATATGCATGTAAGTCACTGTTGCTCCTTGTTTGGTGTTGGCGGATTTGATTATTTTTAGTGAGTTGTATTTTAGATTTTTTGTGCCCGTTTAATATTTCGGAAATTGTTAGTGCCAGATCGTATTGTATTCGTGCTACTAGCATTTCCCTTTTGTGTATTCTTTTAGTAGGTGTCCTGAAGTGCAACCTTCTAATTACTTTCAATGCTTTGTTTTGTATTCGTTGCATTCTATTTTTCTTTCCGGCTGTTGTGTTGCCCCAAATTCCAATTAAATAGCTTATATTTGACGTTATAAATGAGCAATATATGCTTTTTAACGTGCAGGTAGGTAGATATCTTGCTATTCTTATTGCTCCTATCAGAGGGTTTAGTTTCTTGGCTATTTTGTCCACGTGCGTCTTCCAGCTTAGTTGATTGTCTATCTATAGACCTAGATACTTATAGCTATTTGTGTATTCTATTTTTGTATTACTAATTTTTATGTCCAATTCTGTTATTAGTTTATTTTGGTTTGCAATTATCATATACTTGGTTTTTTTTTTACTTAATGTGAGTAGGTTCGATTCGAACCACTTTTCTAGTAACTTCACATCCTTTTTAATTATTTCTTCTATTTCACTTAGAGTTTTACCACTGGTTGAAATACACGTGTCATCTGCAAATAGGTATGCTTTCTCGTTTAGTTCTAAATCCTCTATGTCGTTGATGTATATAAGTTAAAGGAGAGGCCCTAAAACACTTCCACTCCGTACTCCGCATAGTTGGCTTGACTATATAATATTTCCTCTATCTTGGTTGCCTGTGGTCTATTATTCAGGTAAGATGTTATTAGTCCGAGTTGTTTACCTCTGAATCCTATTTTCTCCAACTTTTTAGCCAGTATTGGTTTGGATATTGTGTCAAATGCTTTTTTCAAGTCTAAGAATAATATTGTTGTATATCTGCCCATTTCAATTTCGTCCTCCACTTCCGTTATTAGGTCTAGTACTGCCGCTTTTGTATTAAGATTCTCCTGGAATGCATATTGTTTGTTTGAAGTAAACTTTGTTTTCTTCAGGTAAGCTATTATTCTTTTTTTCATAATTTTTTCCACTGTCTTTGAAAATACTGATGTTAGTGCTATTGGTCGGTAGTTTTCAGGCTTATTTTTATCACCTTCTTTATGGATGGGAACAACAGTAGTTTGTTTTAGCTCTTCCGGGTACTTTCCCTCTTCAAACACGTTATTTGTTGTGTGTGTTACTACTGGGGTTATTATATCACTTATCTTTTTAATTATATTTACAGTTATGGTATCAGGCCCATTTTTTTAGATCATTAATGATCTTCGTCACCTCTTGTTCTTTGCATTCTTCTAGGTAGAATGAGTTTGTGTAAGAGCTTTGTAGTGTTACCCAGTTTGGTTTCAACATTATTTCCTTTGCTAATTTCTGGCCTATTTCTGCAAAGTATTTATTCATCTGATTTGCTATTTCTTCCTTGGTGTTATGTATTTTGTTGTCTAGTGTAATTTCTTCGCAGACGCTTGATTTTGTATTGTTTCTATTTAGTAAAACGTTTATTCCTTTCCTTATTTTTCTAGGGTTGTGTTTTGCCCTTTCAAACTTTTTTTGTATTTTTTTTTTCTTAGTGGTTTGAATCAAATTTTCTACTTCTTTTTTGACTTTCTTGTATTCCTTTTGCATATCTTCACTGTATTTTTGTTTACTCAATTTCTTCTATTGGCTTTTGTTCTATTTTTGTTTGTACAGCTTGTCTAAAGCTGGTATAGTTAATTTTTTTAATGGTTTTCATAATTTTCTTTTTTTTTCTCTTTTTCAAAGGCCCATCTAGTATTGATAATGTTATGGTCCGATAGATCTAGGTATAGCACTTCAATTGATTTTAGTTTGCTATTTACATTCGTGATTACATGATCAATTATTGTTCCTCCATTTTTGTTATCTTTATTAACCCTTGTTATGTTTTTCCTATCAACCTGATTCATTACATCGTATCCATTTTGCTGTATGCTCTCTAGGTATATTTTTGCTGTCGTGCTTTTAACTTCTGGCAAGTCAATGTTTATATCGCCCATTAGTATTGTAGGTTTTTTATGTTTTTCCATTACTTTATCTAGATTTTCTATAAAATCCGTTTAAAAATGTGGAAATTGGATTGCAGAAAGTATGCACATTTAGAAAAATGAAAGTATCAATAAGTGTGCATGTTTAACGAAATTTGTCTGTCACACCCTTTCCAAGGTTTCAATGGTATACAAACGCACAAAATGGTTTACAATCTAAAACACCCCAAACACTTTATTATGTAGTAATACCAAATTGTTTTGTTTAGAACGCCGAAATGGCTTTCAATTTTGGAGAGAAACCGTTCAAGTATGATTTACCCGCTGGATATCAACCTTTACATTCGGTTGCCAAAGAGAAGGAAGTTATGAACAGCAACGGACAGACTGCTAGCTCTGACACACCCAAAAAACCTGCTACAAATGCACCGCAAGCTATTATCATTGAGGTATGAATCTGTAATTTTATACACAGTGCTTGAGAGGGCATATCTTTGATTATAGCCCTCCAGAGAATTAGCGGAACAAACATGCGAGCAAATTCGAAAATTTAAGAAATACCTGGAGGCTCCCAAAATTCGAGAGCTGCTGGTAATTGGCGGTGTTAATATTAAAGATCAAATTTATGCGTTGCAAAATGATGGAGTTGACATTATTGTGGGCACACCTGGACGACTAGAAGATCTTATCCAAGCAGGTACTTATTTATAAGTAGTATTGATTTAGAATCGACGCTTGTGAATCAAAACGTTATAAAAACAGTAAATGTTTGAAATTGTAGTCGCAACAAGAATGAAAGTAATGGGTTTAAAAATTGTAGTAAAATGATTAGCTAGTAAATTTAATTTCAGGGTATTTGTCACTGACAAACTGCAGATTTTTTGTTCTGGATGAAGCTGACGGTCTTCTTAAGCAAGGCTATACAGATCTTATTGAGAGGCTACATAGGCAAATGCCAAAAATTACATCTGATGGACGGAGATTGCAGATGATTGTTTGCAGTGCTACTTTGCATGCTTTTGAAGTTAAAAAGATGGCTGTAAGTTGGCTTGTTCCAAACCGATTATTTTATATTTGGGTCATTCTTTTACAAACCGAACGGATTTCAGGGAAAAAAAATTTGACTTCTTCAAATGCGATAACAATTTTTTTTCTGCATCTTTCAACAAATTTAGTTGACACGTATATCAGGATTTTGCCGACCAAATTTTTTTTCTAAAATATCCACATGAGTTTTCGATAATTTCCTGGGTTTTCTCCAATCTTCTCATACTTGAAATTTATTATCTCCAGTTGTATTGATCGGATGAACGTCGGGTTTTTTTTATTTTACACTTTGTTACATAGGCTTTCACAGTGTATTGAAAAAAAATTTTTTTATTGTCAAAAAATGAAAAATAATAACAATTTAATTGTTTAAATAGGTTTAACATGCTCGCCCCCCACATTGAATTAATTCGAAAAAATACCATTTCGTTCTTTTCTCCTCTTATCTACAAAGCCCATTTTACGAAAAAGTGGGGTCTCTATTAGATCAGAAGTTATTAAATATTTTCGAGCGCAAGTCACGCAGCACGCTCCACGTGCGTCAAAGATCTCCGAAGCTCGCACCTATTTTCCACTTGTAAATGTTTACCATGTTGCATTACAGTTTGAAAATATTTGTTGATTATATTTATGGATAAAAGTCGATGCACATAATCCATAAAAGGACAAACAAGTGATTCCGGTTACTAAAGTAAATGTTAAAATGCCAAGTTCGCTCGAAACTTCAAAACTGAAGCATTATAATATTTTGGGACATAAGGAAATCTAATAAATAGTATCGAGTGTTACGATGTAGAAAAATAAAAGAAAATAAATTCAGTCTTTTATTTATTAACTTATAATTGAGCACTACATGAAATGTGGTTTTTGTCGATGTATTACAAAGTATACATTTTATTTCACGACTTTAATTTTAATTGAATCATTTTCTTCTTGCAAGGAAAAGTGCTTGGCTTGCACTTTGTTTTTTGCAATAGGTATAATGCAATGAAATTTTAACGTTCCTCTCACGGTTACAACCTTCTTAAATCTCGCCTATAGTAATCGTTCTTCCTCATCATATTCTTTATTTGTCACATATTTTGATGAAATATTAACGAGAGACTCAGTTGCCCATTCAAATAATTGTTTCGGCGTTTGGATTGGATTGGATGTTCGTTGAAGGCTAGTTCTTGCAGCTAACCTTTTTAAAGTCCCACCCAATCCATCGCACGCGCCCTTGCCATGAGACGTAGGAAAAAAGTGCCCCTCTGCAGCTAGACGAAAATCTTTTTCATGGTAAGTGAGATTCACAAAATTTTTTTTGTTTTTATATTGTGCACCCGATCCATCAGAAAAATATATGATTTTTGAAATTTTTTCAATTCCCTTTTTATGAAATTCACCAAGTGTTTTTGAAACATATGAACTGCTATAGTGTCGTGGTGCAAACATTCTGATATAATCACAAGACTTTTTACTTGGATATTGCCGTCATTATGTGTGTAATAAATTGCAATTGCAAATGGGTGCACTGTAGCCTGATCTTTATTCCAGTGGAAGCCTTGTGCAGAATTTTGGACAACAAAAGCATAATTTTCTGAAAAATCACAGACTACAATGCACTCATTATCTGTTAGGTCTTGCTTTTATTCTTCATAAATTCGTTTTTTTTTCACAAAGAATGAATGAAGAAGTAATTTTCCCAAACTGGTCTTTAATTTTTGTAAATATACATCAACTGGAGAAATCATTAATTGCAATGTAGTTCTGCCAACGTTAGTCCACTGTCTGTACGTAATTTCGTCAATGAAATTTTTTCTAGTTCGTCGATTAGATGTTCTGCACCTGGACACTCGGAGCACTTTCCAAAATAACAACTATTTGTGGGTTCAACGCAAATCATATGTTTTAAGCAGTCATGATAACTTTGTAATGGTTTGGAGGTATGGGCTGTAAGATTTTTCATATTAGACCCTTCAATCAACAATTTCACATTTTCATGAATCGCACAAACACAAACTGAATGTGTGCCACTTGCACCCGCGAGCACGCAATGTTTTGGTCGTAAAGACGCAAATTTAGAAAAACTACATTTAGCTTCTGGGTAAGTTTCCTTGAACAATTGATAAAGTTCTTTCAAATTTATTAATAATATCCTTTTCTGCATTTGAACGCGTTTGTCATTAACTTTAACACAAACAATATCCTTCTTACCCGGCATTACACGACTATTCTCATCAAGTTCATAAAAATTAATTATTAAATTGACTACTTCTTTCTCTAAAGACGGGTGGCTCTTTGGGGTTGTATCGGACAAAATCCCTTTTTCTTTAGCAATTTTCTTCGCAATTGTAATCATATGATAAGTAGCGCCAGGAAAATAGCGTTGAATTTTTTGGAAAGACCAGTCTTTGAAAATAGTCAAACTTTTCATTCTCTTTGAACGTTCTGTGGTAGCGTTAAATTCGACTTTCAAAACCTGTAATAAATTATCTCCATCATTTCCCTCATCGCTATCACCATTATCATCAATAACAGGATGAAAAATTTTTGTAGTCAATGCTTCGGATATGTTTTTCATCTTTTCAATCGAATAACGTTGTTGAGAAACTTTTTTTCTTTGAATGGGTGAAACTCCTATTAAATTCAAACCCTGGTTGATAGAATCAATTGCGGCGGATACCACCACTTTGTCTTCCTCAAACGATAGAACGGGACTTTCAGTAAAACGTTCCATGTTATCGTCATCACTTTCCAACGCGTCAAAATCAGAATCATTTATTTCTACGTCCTAAAAAAATGTAATTTATACATACATTAGTAAAATTGAAGTTTAGCAATTTATTTTATAATTATAGGAAATTTTAGAACTCGTATTACATTATTGATAAAATTTCAGTAAAGAAATTTGCTTAAAAACTATTATTTACAGTAAAATTTACCTTCTTTTCACGATTCTTGTGTAATTCAGAAACTTTACGACGGCAAGTATTACAGATTTTTTGTTGAAGAGACTCATTCGTTATTGGTAAATTAAAGTCCACTAAATGTTGCTTCAAAACTTGTCTAAGATTTTTTATTTTTCGGTGACGAGACAGATCGAAAGGATTAAAACATCGATCTGTTCGAATTTTCGAACCACTCAAAGATTTTGATGATTTTGGCATTTTATCAAAACTCCACGGTTTTCGCTAACTTTAGATAGAAACAGTAAACAACGGAATGGAAATACACTGACTAATGATCTACAACCAATTTGTGCATGTAAAAATACAAAACGCTATTAAAAATAGGGTAATATAGTACCTATCTTTTATACTGTTAAAATATCACAAATACGCTTTGATAGTGATTTGTGCGATTGTTTAACTTAAAACAATGCTTCCCGTTCAATTGTTTAGCAGCTGCATATGTGACTCCTTGTGCGCTGCATGACTTGCGCTCGAAAATATTTAATAACTTCCGATCTAATAGAGACCCCACTTTTTGGTAAAATGGGTTTTGTAGATAAGAGGATAAAGAACAAAATGGTATTTTTTCAAATGAATTCAAGGGGGGGGAGCATGTTAAACCTATTTAAACAATTAAATTGTTATTATTTTTCATTTGTTGACAATAAAAAATTTTTTTTTCAGTGCACTAGGAAAGCCTACGTAACAAAGTGTAAAATAAAAAAAACCCGACGTTGATCCGATCAGTACAACTGGAGATAATAAATTTCAAGTATGAGAAGATTGGAGAAAATCCAGCAAATTATCGAAAATTCATATGTGGATATCTTCGAAAAAAAATTCTTTTCGGCCAAATCCTCAAATACGTGTCAAGTAATTTTATGTATATAGGTTGTAAAAAAATTTTCGGACTCCGCGCCGAGACGTTGAAGCGCACGGACGTGCCTACGATTGAAGTAAATTTTTTGGTGAAGTTTTAGTGCGTGTTTTAAAACATAAGTGTTCAAAATTAAATTAAATTAAATTAAATTAATTACAGTATTGTATTAGAGCAAACTTTTAGCCAGTTAGTTTGCTCCATAATTAATAGTAGTTGCAAATTAGATCATTTAGTGAAGTTTAGGGCAAATTCCCGCGTGGGTCAAAAAACGGTCGTCGAATGGGAACAAAGAACGTCCTGTGCTCGTAGGTCAGGGCAAGCGTTGGGCTATAAATAGAATTCAATACGGAGCGAGGGTGGTTCTCAGAAACGGTTGCAACAGGAAATTCTCGAAATTTATCATATCTTGCCATATCTTTTATTTGGTGTATTTCAATAAATTACTTCATAATTCTTACAAATGAATAGGTCAGCTAGCTTTGTGGTTTAAACTTAGTTGATGCTTTCTTTAATTCAGTATAGTTTTAGCTGACTGGGCGAATAATCAGAGGAAAAATAAATAAATAATTGTTCATAATTGAAATCATTGTTATTACGCGTGTAGGAACCACATGAAATTACGCTACTAAAAATCGATTTATTTATCCAAATTTCATAGCTAGAAAAGGGAGTGGTGACGGGAAATATTCTGTTGGTGAGTTTAACAAGAATTTATTAAAAAAAAAAATAATACTAATAATAATTTATAACTTCAAATAGAAGAGAAAAGACCTACTGAATTGCGTTAGTGGATTCATGTATGTCGTCTAGTTCATTAGCATTATTAATTCACTAGTGATAGTTAGCTAAATCGCTTTTCCATACGTTACAAGTTCTTCTAAATAAGCATTCCAGTCGTATGGATTGCGCGTATAAGACGAGAGTGCGCACGGACGCGGTTTAGGACAAAACAATTTAGTCAGAAGTGCACGAGAATTATTCAGGGGGAGAGGACCAAGGGGGAGGACTGAGGGAGTACCAACGATCAACGGAACCAGCGACCACCTCCTACTGCTGCTGATGCTGGGGTGCTGGTTCGGCTCGATAGGCGAACCGATCAAAGGGGACACGGCGGAGGTCAGCAAGTAAACAACGAGGAAACCAGCAAAACGAGGGCGAGCGGAGGAGAACAGCTAAGTGATCAAGCTGTCTAGTATTGTAGTCTAGTCGAAGCTAATAGATACTATAACGGTCCCGGGTGCGTACTCAAAATCCCATTGATGCGTAGCTTACTAACTACCCGGTGTTGCAACAGCGGTGCCTTGCGGTATACATTGCAGGCATGCTAACGTTGTGCAATGCCCCACCCGGTCCCGCCCTATCCCGGAACTTCCTACCCACCTTACTGGCATGGGGTGGGCCTGGCGTATCCAGGATCGACTCTCGAGTCAGCTCCAGTCAGCTGTCAGATGATGATGATAGGTTGTAAAAAAATTTTCGGACGATTCCAAAATGTCAAGTTTAAATTGGTGTACGGTTTGTAAAAGAATGACCCGTTTGTTATAATTTTATAAACAACCAAAAAAGCTTTGTTTTTACAATTATAATCTTTTCAAAAACTATCTATACAGGGTTGTACAACAGGCAATAATAGACGGTAACGGTTTAATAAGAACAATATCTAATGGAACATCATATATTTTTTTATTTTTTCTTTTTTTTTTCGGTATATTAATACTGTTCAACTAAATATTTAATTTTTTTAAGGAAAAGTTAATGTATTTTCCAACCTGGATCGATTTGAAAGGTGAAGATGCTGTTCCAGAAACTGTTCATCATGTAGTCGTGAATGTTGATCCACAAAAAGACCAAAGTTGGTGTAACTTAAAGAAACACATTCTTACAGATGGAGTAAGTCCACTTTGATGAGACATTTAAATTGATTTATTTTAATTATCTTGATAGGTGCATGCACAGGATAATGTGCGGCCGGGTATGCATACTCCAGAAGCTCTCAGTGAAGCCGTGAAGCTTTTAAAAGGAGAGTATTGTGTAAGAGCCATTGACGAGCACAAGATGGATCGTGCAATTATATT
>JABXWE010005487.1:0-38093 GCA_014611495.1 Limonius californicus
ATTCCTATTGTACTTTTCTTGTTCAAAATAAGTCACTGAGAAATACTTTATTATTCTAATTACACTACACTTGCTAAATCTATTACTCTATTTGTGAAGAAGCACTTCTATTGTGTTTCAGTACCTTCTTATTAAAAATCAGTCACTGAAATATACTATATTATTCTAATTATACTCGACTTGGTAAATATATTATTTTATTTGTGAAGAAGCATTCCTATTGTACTTTTCTTATTCAAAATCAGTCACTGAAAAATACTTTATTATTCTAATTGCACTCAACTTGATAAATCTATTATTTTGTTTGTGAAGAAGCACTGCTATTGTACTTTAGTACTTTCTCATTCAAAATCAGTCGCTGAAAAATACTTTATTATTCAAATTACACTACTTTTGATCATTCTGTTACTCTATTTGTGAAGAAGCACTGCTATTGTACTTCAATACTTTCTCATTCAAAGTACTTTAAGATTGCTGTACTGCAGGGTGTACAGTAGACAGTATTCACAGTTTCGATATCAGTGTTTTCAATATAGGGTAGAAATTCAATAAACTTAATTAATAATTTGTTACTTAAACTTATACAGATTCAGCTTAGTACTACAAATGTACTTCATCAACCTTCTAAACATGATATTTCTATTTCTAATGTTAAGCCAAGTATTTTCTTTAAACTATCGCAATGTTTGTCGCTATGTTTACAACTGCTTCAAGTACTGCCTTGTATTTTTCTAAAATAGTGGGATAATTTGATTTATTGACTGTAGGGTAATCAATAACCTACAATACAAGTAAACCACTTAATCAGTACCACAATAAAAATGAATCGATATTTTTAGACACATCTCCGTATCATATTTGTATTTTCTTATTGATATTATTTGACAACTATACTCTATGCTTTGACTGTACTTATTTATTTATGTATTGCCTAAATATTTTAATTGGTAAGTGCGTGAGCGATTCCTGCATTTATTAAAAACTTTTCCATATTTCCTTTCGTGCATATAAATATTGTGTATGTTGAAAGTATACAGTTGAAGCATACTCAAACAAAGTACTTTTTTATCTTGCGATGTTCACATTTTAACACTTACATAAACGCTTAATATTGTATACCATCGATAAACATACACACTGTAAAAATACTTTAATCTAGTTTTCGTGAATGATTCGTTTATATACTAAATAATATCTCTATACATTGTCTCTGTTATATATTAAATGTAGCTATTTTAGCCTGTAACAAGAAGTCTAAATATTTCGGTGGCAAATATTCAAGCCAATCACAGCGTAAAGAGAAAATGTTGATCAAATACCATTTCGCCAGCTAAGGACACATCAGTATTTCTTAATCACTGTCCAAACTACATGAATCATTCTTTATATGGTAAATACTTCCCAGTACGCCATCTTATGTGTCCAAACCAAACCAAGGAGTATTAACTTATTTCAAGTATTTAGAGTATTTTCAGAGAAAGCATTGCAACCTGCGCAGAATCACACTTTAAGACAGGCTAATGAAATCTTTAGTACTTCATTTAAATGGACTATTTAGGATATCGGTTCGTATAGTTTATGTACCTCAGAAGTACTATCAGTACTACGTGAGTAGGTGGTGTATCTCGTAAGTACTTTTGTGTGCCTCTTTTACATGTTTCAGTTCAGAACATCTTCAGGCTTCAAGAAACGTATTTCAAATATTTTTGAAAATAATTGTTAAAATAATTAATAAAGCTTCCGTTTTAAAAATGTATGTACTGTAAATACCTGAACATTTTAAGTTTGAACCGTATCAGCATAGCATGTTTTCAGTTTCTTGAGTATTATAAAAATATAAAAATAGGTATTCATATTCATTTATCTATATTATATTCTATAACAATTTAAACTTCAAAAGTATTACTGTGTTTCAAGTATTTTAGTACTTTTAATGTAATTTATACATTTTTGCTGATCATACTGTAAAAGCGTTTATGTTGTAAATACATGTTTAATAACGAAAAAAAGTACGAAAAATAGTACTGTGTTGGCTGTACATAGTAATTATTGCTGATTATATTCGTTACCGTCGAAATACATTAGTATTCGTAGACATTGAAGAGTATTACTGTACTTCAAGTATCTTCAGCTTATAAATTTTTACATTTCAAAGGGATACATTCTACAAATACTGACATTACTTAAAAATTGTGGGAAATATAAGATATTGTGAATGTACTTCGTAAATCCTTTCGACAATATCTTTTATTTTTGAAATACTTTGGTGTTGGTGTTCGTAAAATGCCATTTACAGCTTGGAGTTAGTTTCAAGTATTTTCAGTACTTTAAAGGATTATAATAATATTTCAATTATTTCAATCACTTAGCTAAGTATATTAGTATTCTTGTATGTACTTCAATATACTTTTTACAAAAGATCAGCAAGTTATTAATTTTTGTAGTACGTACCCCTTATTTATTATACTAAGAATGCATTTATACTTTGAAATATACATAGATGCTTGTTGCAATTATTTTTAATCGTTTAAAAGTACTTCTTAGAATAACGTATTCTATATAGTCTTAATTTTGTAGTTAACTAAGAAATTAGGAAATACACTGATATTTTCGATCTACTTCATAAATAATAAATGTACACTTTTATTTTCAGTTTTTTCAGTTACGGGTATCTTTCTAATTCGAAGTATTTTGACTGCTTTAAAAGTTGTTCTCAGGGTTTACAAGGTGTAGTATTTTGCATAGTTAAAAAGTAATACTGAAACCTTCTAGAGGTGAATTTTGCCTGTTTTAGCAAATGTTGTCTTGCTGATTCAATTCAGTAGTATTTTGCATCAAGCATTTTGTGTTTTGCAATCACTTCGTACTTCTCATGTAATATTAATACAGAAGACATACATAAGTAATCAGAATCTTAAAATAATGTTCAATTTGGTAAATAGTACTATTGGGTACAGTTTGCAGTAATTTGTTAAGTTTGTTACGTTAAGTACTACTCCAGGCTTCAGCAGGTCAAAATACTTTATTACTTTTTTGAGATAACTGAATAAGTGCTACGTACGACAGACAGAAAATGTTCTCTTGCTGATTCAGTTCTGAAGTATTTTTATAATTTGATCAAGATTATTTTAAATCAAGTATGCTGAATGCTTTGTTTTACAGTTACTTCTCAAAACATCTACAGATCACTTTAAAAAACCTATAACATAAAATGCTTCAATTTATTAGGAAACTGACAAGCAAACAGTTGCATTATTTTCGCATATTTTAGAGAAGCTTCTCTTGCTAATTCAGTTCGGAAGTATTTTCATAATTTGATAAGTATTATTTTAATTCAAATGTTCGTACAGTAATATCATTCATTATATGATATTAACAGGAAAGGATATAACCTCAAGTATAGAGAACGAAATATTGCTTAAAAGCAGGAAAGTCCGATGATAGATAGTCAAAAGTGGAAGAATCTGAAAAGGTTGAGCCAGTCAGCTATAGTGCGGCTTACAACTTGCCAACAAGTGTCTCCAAGTCGCGGGTGGTGTAGTCTGACACCAGCAACGGGTAGACGTCCTGTTGGGGCGAGGGGCGTCGGGACGGCGACGCCGGAAGGACGCAGAAGAGGCGCGCAGGACAACTCGACACGAGATCAGGAAGCTCGGGACAAGTCAGAAATTCGCGGCGACATACCAGGACTGATTGAAAGTGATGGCGAGAATTACGGGGAACAGTTAGCGGTGGATCACCCCGACAGCAGCGAGAGCTGCGATTGCTGAATTAAGACACCCTCACTTTTAGGGTGAAATATGACCTACTTGTGGTATTTTCGCCCCCTAATAAGATGTCTGTGGTTTGGATACCTTGCTAATCCTCTAATTTAAA
This sequence comes from Limonius californicus, assembly GCA_014611495.1. Taxonomy (NCBI): domain Eukaryota; kingdom Metazoa; phylum Arthropoda; class Insecta; order Coleoptera; family Elateridae; genus Limonius; species Limonius californicus. The sequence continues at coordinate 3,877 of JABXWE010005487.1, forward strand.
ATAATGAGTTCTGTTGGACGTTAACGCGTACGTTTCAAAATGTTTTCTTGAAACAACTTTCACGGCTAACAACAAATTATTGCAGTTTATTTTTTTTACAAAAATCCAAAATACAGCAAATTAATCATCATTTTGGTCCATCTTAGAGCATTTCTAGTTTTGGATGGCCATTTCCCAAAACAAAAATAAATCCAAGAATTCTAGTACGAAGTCTAGGCGATAAAATACACGGCCTATTGACTAGTTTTATATTTCAAGGCTATGTAGAAAATATCCAATTTTAAAATTATCTTTTCTACAGAAATTTGCACTGAATTTATGGCTCTAAAGCTTAACGACTAAGTAGACGTTTGAGAACCTATTATTTTCATCTTAGAATAATACACAATGGGATGAAATTTTTCGCTTTCACTTCTTAATGTTTTCATGCACTTTTATTTGATACTAAAATCTTCAGGTACACATACTATTATATTCGTAAACTTTTATAAAACCCATTGCACGAAATTCCACGTAGTAACATATTTACAAAATTATAGTGGCGGAGGAAGAGGCGGCCATGGGCTAGAGGTTAGTACGTTAGACTTCCACGCTGAAGGTCCTGGGTTCAATTCCCAGTACCGGAACATCGGATTTTTAACGGCCGTTCTCCCTCGCAAGGCAATGGCAAACCAGCCCACGTTAATCTGTAGGTCCTCTATGTCCGTGGCACTCTAAACGCGCAACACAGGCATAGGAGAGAAGATCGCTACGTCTCGTAACCGACAAAGCACTCTAAGACGAAGAAGAGTGGGGGAGGAGAAGGTCGACTTACTAACATAAATAATTAATCCTAATTTCTCCTAGTTAAAAGAAAAGTTAGAATTTTTTTTATTTATGGCATCTTCCAATGTTTCATCTATTCTTCATAATTTTTTGATGCATTTCAAATACAAACAAATTAACAAAATGAAAGGATCACTATTGTATTGCTTCCCAGTGACCACGATTAACTTTTATTGGAATCATTCTGAACGGTTATGCTAACTTTGTTTTCCTCAATGAACTTTGTTGCATGCATTGTTGTCAGATATATCAATTTTTGACATAACTAACTGGTTCAGACAAAATATAGTTAATGCTTTACAAAGAAAGCAATATAAATATGGAGGAGCGTTTGAAATTTCCACAACATTCTGTGAGGCACAATAAATCTGAATGGGTTATATTTCTTGAATGCAATTCAAATGCGAGTGAATGTTGGTTCTTTTTCAATTTACAAAAAAACATTACCATAATTTTACATAACTTAGAACCTTAATTATTTCATATTTGGAAAATAACTATAATATGGAATGTTGAGTTTAGCCATAAACAGAAATTATTCCTTTAATTTTAGGTGTAGTCAGAATCAGTATTAATCATTTCAATTATTACACGGTACTTCCTTATTAATTAATACGAATTTCATTAAATTAAAGCAAAAAAGAATTGTGTGCTATTTTTTATTACACCATTTTGTAGTTTGTAGCTTTTTAAGTACAGTGGCTGATCTGAAACCAAATTACAGGAAGTAGAACCAAGAACCAAGAACCAAACTAAGCGGCCGGCCTCGGTGGTCTAGTGGTTAGCGCGTTTGCCTTTAGATCCGAGGGACGCGGGATCGAACCTGGCTGAGGTCATCAAGATTTTTCTAGCGGGAAAAAAATCTGAAAATGCGCCTTCTGTCGGATAAGAAGTAAAGCCGTAGGTCCCGTGACACGTTAAAAACCACTACTGGAGTTGGAATTACCCCAGATAGGCAAAATTCTTAGTTAGGGTGTACAATAAGCCAATGATGTGCTTAGAGATGCTTGGAAAACCGCGACCTAGATCTTTCAAATCAATCAATCAATCAATCAAACAGACATAGCAATTCAAAATTATTCAATGTAATTTTTTACATTGACAAACCATTACATTCGTTTCCCTGTTCCCAATTCGGTTTTAGGGCCATTTGCCAGACGCTGGAAAGCAAACGGCAGCCAATGGAAAAGACAATACTTACATACCGCATAATAAATTTGCAGTGAAGTCTTGGCATTTTTATGATTTTACGAACTTAGATCAAACTTGACATTGGGGGTGCATGAATTATATTATTAAAGGACGCCTACTAACGTAAATAATATTTGAAAATTTTAGCTTAGCTTGAGGCAGTTTAGTAGCGTGATAATAGCAACTGACAAATATTAAGAATTTTTAAAGATCTTAGTTTCTCCCAAACGCATAAACCGATTTCCCAGAACCCCCCCCCCCCGTCACTCTTATCATGTATTTCCAAACCTCTCTGACTACCTCCTCGACCTAGTAGAAGATACCCAACAATGCGATGTTAATAACCACAACATTTACAGGCTTTAGATTACTTTTTAATTAATTTCCAGATACCCAAGACGCCTCAACCAATCACCAAAGGACCATCCAAGGACTCAAACCAACAACCTTCCATCGAAGAACAACTAAAAAAACAAAATCCAATTTCAGCTTCTTGATTTCCTAGCAGTTTTGTCCTAGGATATTTCCTGATTACCATTTTTCTTATTTTTGTCCCAAATGGCTTTTTCTTGGACTATATTAATGGATTCTTTTCGAGGGAACTTTATCCAGTTTTTTGTATGGGTACTTTATATTGTGAAGATATTTACCCAAATGGTTTTATTCCAAGGTCTATTCCACATGGGATCTTCCTCCTCCATTCTCCGTGTTTTTATTTATTTGGATAGTCTTTCCTAATGAATCTTTGTATTATTAAGGATATTGTTCTTGCTGGGTAAATATACAGAGTCATACTTGAGGCATTATATATCTCTTTTTTAGATCTTTTTCTATTTATTTTTATTTAATTATTTGGAGAATTTTTTCTGAAAATTGTTAAGATAAGTAGGATATAAAGTATATAAAACTTGACCCCTGACGACCACCATATTTATAACACCTAAATATGTATTTCGGAAAGTAACATGCCATCTTCAGCAGGAACTGAGAAACTTGGATTATCTAAAGTAGGTTTGGTTGAGAGATACCTCTGAAGATGTGTATCCCACCAACCCAACAATGGAAGTTCATTGTTGACTTGACGTTCTAAATATCTTGGTGATAAGGATTATTTTAAAGTTTAATAACTTAGGATTCGGTTTCTTCCTGCTATGTACGAGGCTTGTTCAACTGAAACCTAACTTCGATCAACCTAGCCTTGAAAACAAATATAATAATTCAAATGACGTTTGTTAATGTTGGTAGTGTTTGTAATAAGTTTCTGGCGTTTGAATTTGATTATGACTTTTAAAACTTCGATTTTGAAATGGCGTTTGTTGTTGAAAATCCGTCAAGTTTAATCAGCGTGCGGTCCTACAATGTTTATGTGTGCAGCCTTTGCAGATTCATACGCGAATGCAAGCAGTATATGGAAATGCATGTATTGCGTACCCAATTGCGAAGGAATGGTGCAAAAAAAAATTAAGAATGGAAAAGAGGGGACTATGGATGAGCTGCGACCAGGTGCACGGTGTACTGCATTATCAGAAAACAATATGGTATGTGTGGAAGGGCTTATTAGAGAAAATCATTGAATTTCAATTAGAGAAATTGCAGAAATTGTTGGGGCGAGTGTAGGATTGTCCATAGTATTGTTCATAATCTGGGTTACAGCAAAGTTTGTTCGCAATAGATTTATCGTCTCTTGTCTAATGAACAAAAATGCTTGCGAATGGGGTTATCTCAGCAACATCTCACAGACTATAGGCAAAATGGTGATGACTTTCTTCTGTTAATAGTTGCTGGTGACGAAACTTGGTGCCATTACTACGAGCTATCTAGTAAGTTATCGTCGATGCAATGGAAATATACAAGATCACTACCACCGAAGAAGTTTAAAGCACAACCTTCTACAGGCAAGGTGATGTTAACATTTTTTCGACCATGTAGGGCCCTTACTGATAAGAGTTTGAGGAACCTGGAGTAAATGTCAATGAAAATTTGTACAATGAAACTTTCAATAAGCTTCATCAAGCAAGAAGACGGAAACGTCCAGGAAAACCTACGCCTGGGATCATTTTGCTGCATGACAATGCTAGGTCTCATGTTGTTAATGTAGTAACAGAAAATCTTCAACAAAAAAAATAGAGGGGTTTAGAGCATCCTCCCTATAGTCCGGATCTATAGCCTTGCGATTTCCATATTTTTGGACCACTGAAAAAGGCGTTAAAAGGTCGGCATTTTGAGTCTGACGCAGAAGTACAAATAGCTGTGGAAGATTTCATCAATCCGCAGTCACAAGCATTCTATGAGCAACGTATACGTCGGTTAGTAAAACAATGTGATAGGTGCCTTAAGTGTAAATATTTGTAACTAATTGTTGAATAAATTTTTTATAAAGCAAAGATGGGTTTCAACTGAACACACCTTTTACCTAAATGTATACGGTAAAACATCTTTAAATAAATTAGGCCTCTTCCACCCATGGTGTTGTATGTATTTCTCATATGGAGAGTGTTTCCCTCCCCATTTATTTATTTATTTCGAAAATTCGAGAATTTTTATATTTAGTTCATTCGTCCTGCTCCATCAATGAAAAGGTTGACCACTAAAAAAAAATGACCAATAAGTAAGAGTTTTTCTATCTATGGCGTTTTTGTTGTTCTCCAAATGTAGTGTTGAAAACTCTTAATTTATTTAAGTTTAGAAGCTCTTCCTCCAATGGTATTATTAGTATATCTAGTATTCACTAATGTATTTCTTAGGAAATTTATTACATTTGATATTTAATTTCATTGTTTTATTCTGTTAAAGTGCAGGGATGAACAATGATATAGAAATATCGAGGTACAACGGAATGTACAGCCTTTTTCACCCATGGTATTAGCTAATCTATTTCTTCCTTATTTTTTCATATAGGTACCAAAAACAAGTATGAATAGTAATTATTATTACTTATATGTCGTAAATCTGTCCCATATCAGTTGCAACACTAGTTGACTAGAAACCAACATTGAACAGTTTTTGGTCGTCAAATAATATCTCCACATAAAAATATGTTCTACTGCTGTATTTATTAAATTTTTTTAAGTTTGTAGAGTTTGTATTAAATTTGGTAGTAATTTTCCACAGTGATTGCTTTATTAAATTTTTAGGAAAGAAGTTCAAGAGTTGAAGAAATATTTGTAGGTATTTTGAGGAGCAAAAAACAGAAGAGAAAAATACGCAGATAATGAGATGTAATACCAATTATTCGCAACCGACGTAATATAAAATGCAATAAGTTAATACCGACGTATTTCAATTTAGTATAATTCGTACGAAATGAAGAAAAAGTATTTAGGTGGGTAGGTTGAGATATTATATTATATTCAGGGATTGGGTAAGAGCCGAGCTTCGAGCTTTTGATTTAATTTAATCTGCGGAGAAATATTAGTTTTCTCGGAAAGGTTTTCTCCGTTTGAAGTAATAGCGCGGTAGATAACCGGGTGCAGTATTTATGGCTCGAACTAAAGCATTAGAGCTAATATATTTATATTGTTATTTATAGTGGTTTCTGGGAAATTACAGGGAGGAACTCAAGAATATGACTCTCGCGTGCTGCGGCCGAAACCGGACGTTGAAATTCTCGCCTTTGTGGAGGGAGCGCTTAGAATCGCGCCACGGCGCTCAAAAAGACCTTAAAAGTCGAATTTAATTTAAATATATTCTTCTGTTAAGGTAAAACTCATCAATATAAATGAGAGAAAACCCACTTTCATTAATCTTACCTCACGAAACCTCGCCGATACTTTTTCTAGGGCAACGAATTTGTCCTGCAAAAACCACGCGAGGGGGAGGCCCGTAAAAAGTTCTAAAGTTTTGATGGGCGCAAAAAATATACGTAGTCGAGTTTTTACAGCAGCGACTCATCGATTTTTCATTTCCTTAAAATATGTAGATTTGCCGCCGGCGGACTTTTAAGTATAACTCATAGCAAAAAGCCATTCCATAAATAGGTTACATTTTTATGTATTTTCAGAGAAAAAAGCACGAAAACAAAATACGGATTTGCATATTTTAAGTATGGAGATTACCAGAAATGTATAAAATATAAAAGCACCCGCACATCTCATACGGAAACGTTCCTAATAAAAGGACGACGCTGTTCATTCGACGTCTATTACAATACACTTAAGCTTAGTCATCTTTTACATAATTTATAAATAAACATTCATAATGGATATTATATTCTGAATAACGAACAACGCTATGCAAATCAGAACGACCGAGGACGCAAATTTTAAATACATATTAATGTGCTACATTTAAACAGACGGCATTTTTCATACGCCTCTGTGAAAGCATTACGCATTATATCTACCTGCCTGCTTTGCCTACCGAATATTCGACACAAACGAACGAACCCTTTTTCCATACCAATCATACCAAATTTTAATACACAATAAATAAAACGCAAGAGTTATTTCGTTAACGAGATTTTTAAATTTACGCAGGGGCCCGTTTGATTAATGAGAGATGGAATAATGGAACTCTTCGATCAGGATTTGCGATAACACTTGCACGTCATGAATTGTTCCGAATGAAACGCTGCTACAATGAAAAGAGAACCATCTCTCTCACAATCATCAGATATACGATAACGACTAACAGTACACAACGCAATATTCTACTACTTATTCCCCCTTGAAATACTAGTTGCGAAACAGAAAATAGTTGCAACGAATTACTACCAAACCAAAAAAGTTCGAACATGATTAATGAGTTCCTCATTTACATCAATCACCCTTCGAACATTACATTGCCATAATACTATATTTTTTAGAAAACAAGCAAACATATTTTACAACAAAATTAACTGTTGATTTTCACTTCCTTATGGTGTCTACATATAAAGCCTCACTTATGTTATTATGACGAGCTACTAGTAGACCATTACATAAGACTCGAGTATAGTAGTCGATGCAGATAAGCAAATTTGGTTAACACTGTATGGTGGTATTATTAGAACACGCTGCGTAGCTATATCTCATTACCGAAACATTCTCCGCGGGGGGAATAACGATAGATGAGGCAGCTCTTGCGTAATTGAAATTTTACTCAAAGAAAGTAAACATTTATGTGATTAGTTAGCAGTTACACATATTACGTTTATTATTTCACAATCACTAACTTCTTGCACAATTTAGAAAATAGTGTATGCATAAAATACATCTAGAAAAAGTGTCTGTATCATTGTTTTAAAGATGTTAGCAAGAAAAGAGTGGAACGTAACCAACGAGCACTTCTAGTGAGTTCATCATTTACATCAATGTAGTATTCAATGCAGATAAGAAAATTGGGTTAACTGTATAACCCTGTATTACTGGAACGCACGGAATAGTTACATCTCATTACCTAAACATTTTCCACGGTGGAAATATTCAATAAGCCACAACAGTTAAAGCGGCGTTTGGTTACTCGAAACTTCAATCCAAAACAGTAAACATTTACGTGGTCACTTAGCAGCTACCCACATAAAATTATATTATTATACAATCAAATACCTACACAAAATACATCTCATTGTAGTGCAATGAATCATTTTTGTTAAAGTTAGCAAGAAAGAGTACGGCGTAACTGACGAGTACTTCTAGTGAGTTCCTTATTTATATTTACATCAATCACTGTTTGAAAATTACATTGCAACAATAATATATTTTCAGAAATTATATCAACTTATTTAAAACTTTAAAACTAACAGTTGATTTTCACTTCTTCATGGTGTCTAAAAACTAGGTTTACACTGTATGGCTGTATAATTATTACAATGCTCTGAGAAGTTCTCTCATTCGCTACGGAGGAAACATTTAGTAAACCACGCCAGCTAATATAGCTTGCAAACTCGAAATTTTACTCGGGAACCGTAAACATTTACATGATTAGTTAACAGCATATTGAGTTATCATATTTCATATTTGCCAAGTTCTTGTACAATTCATAAACTAGAGGGTGTACAGTGTACATAAAATAAATAGTATGTAAAGCGTAACCGACGAGTAGAAAAAGGCATCGAAATCCAACTTGAAATTTTTGGGAGAAATATATGTTTTAGCTTTAGTCTGGTTTCAAAAAATTTTTGCATTGGCAGAAGTTTAAAATACGAAGGTATATCGAAATGTATGGGTAATAATTTTGTAGAATATTGGTACTTAGGTGAATGTCTGTTCCTAAGAGGAAAATGAAAGCCTAAGACTTTTTTACAATGAAAGGAATTTACACAGTAATGTCATTTTGTAGGATAACAGGAAGCCGTATATATTGTCTATTGCCAATTGCCTAAATCAGTGTTTCTCTATTTTGTTTTACAATATGGAACAACATAAATCTTTCAACGACATCGTGACATATCTAACGAATGTAGAACAGAAAATATTCTATTCTGAACTACTGTACTTCACCTATGCTTTGATAGTTTTCAGTTTTTAATTTTTTTTCTTGCGCTTCAGAACCGCAAATGTTGGGCATCTTCTACAATTTGAAGTTAAATAATTATTTATTTAAAACAAAGTGATCTAACTTTAACCAATTTAAAAGCTTTTATTACGAATATAAACAATATGAAATAAATTAAACTCCATTTCCATTCACTCGTTCATTATTATTCCTCTTATTGGTTGTAGGTCCTCTATGTCTGTGTACTCTAACACGCGCAACACAGGCATACGAGTGAAGATCGCTACGACTTGTAATAGGCAAAGCACTCAAAGAAAAAAAATATTATTTTAAGTAGGTAGCAGCCTTTTTGTAATCTCTTCGGAAACTTAAAACTTATTAAAAAATAACGAATTTTCTAACTTTAAGCTTTGTATTAATTTTGTATTTATTGGAACTATTATTTTTGTAAAAACAAGAACAGGTGGTCTAACATCATAAAAATGCTAAGAAACTGTGAAACTCTTAGTAATTTTAGGAGGAAGAATTTCCCAAGAGAAATTTTAGGATAAAAATAAAATAATTATGAGGTAATTTTGAAAGCCTTCTCAACTTCGAAAACCTTTCAGTAATCTCAAAAAGGGGAGCGAGTTCCTAAAAAAATGTGAGAATAATAGGGAAAAACTATATTTTGATAGCCTTTTCAGTTTTTACAGATGGAAGAGGGAGTTTCTAAAGAAAATTGTAAGATATAATTCAATAAAGTATTGGTATTTGCTAAAACATTTACTTTTCTAAGAATTTCACATTCATTTCCTTGTTACTAGAAATTTCTAATAGATTCAAGTATATATAACTAAATTTTATGCATATGTTTGTATTAAAATTATATTATCTGAATTACATATTTTTTATTGTATTTAATTTTGTAATTATCGTAAATAATGCTAATTTATCGTAAACCCTTTTAATTTTCAGTTAATCCCTACTTACGGTTTGGGCACCACTGGTTTCGACCACTACTATGTTTCTACCTTCACGCGGAGGAGAAACACGTGGCAGAGAAGAGGCCGATGTCCAGCAGTGGGACGGAAAGGGTGTTGATGATGATGTGTTTGAACATTATACGTTCAAACCAAACCCAACCCAACTAGATTAAACCTAACCTAACTGTAAATTTTACCATAATTTCAAAAATATTTTTTCTAATTTCTGTCGACTTCCTTAATACCATCAGATTTCTTTGTATATATTGTAAACACTAAATTTAAATTGTAAACTATCGAAAGGTTCCAAGTGATTGACAAAAGTTGTTTCGACTAGATATGCTCAAATTTCTACAACTTTGATATATTAAAATTTTTTCGTATAAAGACTTGTGTTGATTAAGCCCTATCAGGGTTGTATCATTGTCACAATATCCTAAAAACCTAATAGGTCTGTCAAATTATCCGCGATAATTAGGTAGTAATTCGAGCAAGGAAGGTGTTTCAAACGAGCGTTGAAAATTTTTGGGTTGTTGACCTAAAAATTGTACATGGTATAACAAGGTAGAGGAGAAGTGGATAATAAAGCGAAATCGAATTAAAATTTAGCAATAATGAAATGGTCGAATATAATCAGCTTAACTACCTAACATATCGCAACCCGATTTTTGACTTGGGGATATAATTACAAGCAGCACGCAATTTAACTAATAATTAGTAATTATTGTACCCTGCACCCTGAAACCACCCTTTGCTTTAATTTATTACATAAACATGGCTACGCATTCGCCAGTTTTAAATATTCCGATTGCTAATGTAGTTATATTACCGAATTTCGTGATTCGAGATCGTTATTTTTTGCTCATCGTATACATCTTTTCTGAAAATAATCAAGTAAAGTAAATATTGTTTTCATAAATTAAACATGAACGTGAATTTATCCAAGATCTATTATTTGCATATTTGATTCATTTCTAAATTATCATGAAACGCGTGATGTTCGAACGCGCATAAAATTACAGAAACGGGAACCCGAAGCCATTTCGATAATGGCATAGTTATTGACCCCCTGTATATTTATTACTACATCAAATCCCAAGTGCATTTTAAACAAAGACTAAGCCACGATACCCACCACTCTTCATCTCACAGAAAAACCATCGCAAACACGTTCCATAATAAAACGCGATATTAAATTTCTTCCTCGTATCCAATATCGCAACATTTTTAGCAAATCGGGAAAATAGTTGCAAAAACGCAAATCACTCTAAAAGCCATTTTTAAATTGATTTTTTTACGTATTGGAAATTTTCCGTGTTGTATCGCCAACGCAGCGGCATTGTGACCATGGAAGAAAATTGGTGCCAATTTTCCTTCGGCCGTGTACTTGCATAACTCAATTTATCCAAATTATCAGATCGAATCAACATCAAAGGTCAGCCGGCCGCGCAAATCTAATGACAGGAACCCTCCTGGAGAGCGATGGAGTTAGAAAGGGGTACAAACACACTACACCTCCATTTTATGTATCTTTCATCTGCAAAACACCACAAGTGCACTCACTAGTACAACTTATATTCAAATTTGATTCCGCATATTAAACAAGAGTTGGCGGTGTGCATATTATTAAATTAGCAATCAGGGTGCAGGCGAGGCTGTACAAGTGCTGGGGCACCACTGGTATTGATTAAGCAGGGGGCGCGGAGAGGTCCCATTAAAACCCTTCACCCCTATCCTGGAGAACAACGAGCTCACAATACATGTATACAATCAGCGCTCTGGTGCTGCACTTACACATGACTATCTACCAGCAGCCAATTATTATTTTAGTCGATTCCGAATGCGAATACTGCCGCCTTTAAAACCGCTTGTTTAACCTCATATGGGCCAAAAATTAGGTCGCCGTTAAAGATGTGGAAGGATAATTGGTTCTGGCATTTTCCAACACTTCGTTTAAACGCCGAATGTGAAAATTGAAAGGAAAATATCCCTGTGGGGAGTTGAACTTACTCAATGGTTTGCCCTGTTTTACTCTTTTGCTTTCAGATTCCATTCCATAAGCTGCGTAGAGGTTCGATTGTACCATAAAACTGCTTTATGTGTAATTATGAAAAAATGTTACACTTATTCGTAATGATGAATCAAGCCAAATCGTAACAGGTTTCTAGAACGAATATTTATACAAAGGACTTTCCAATACTGGCTTCATTGCCTTTTCAAAAGAAACCATTCTTGTTCGGTACAGGCACCTTTTCCAAATCTATGAAAATAATTGATTCGTTCAACAACTGTTCACTAATAAAATCTGAAAGAAATGGTTCAGAAACATCGTTTCAGAAAGCTTTAATTCAACTTCTGAAATAAGAAACAAACATATTTCATGATTTACCTTTCATGAAATTTGGCTCATCTAATATAAGATTATTAAGAATAGATTTAACTAAAAATGATCATTACAGGTTTCCAAATGCGAACTTTTACTTGGGAGACGATCTCCTTGGAACTTTCCAAGAGCCTCAGGAATAAGGAAGAATTCTCATCAAAGGCTATTTTTCCCAATAGTTCTTTACAGATTCTACAAGAAAAATTTTAACAGAAAAATCGCATTGCAAATAGATCTTTTATAAGCGACATCTGATACTTGAGTCTTTTATATACAAGAAAGTCTTCAATCGAAAAGAACTGATTTGAAGTGATCACACCTCAGAAGTTGTTGTTAAACTACCACAATATCTGGATTAAAGAAGACTTCAAAATAATAATCCCTTAGGTTTTCTCAATTTCTATATCACACATAGGGAGAGATAACTAGTTTACGCCATTTACATGGATTTTATATGTGCTCAAAAGAAACATCTTTAACATGAAAATCAACTGCAAAATAATAATGTTATGAGTATCTTTATAACGATTCCAACTACCCCACAGAGAGAAATATTTTAATAGAAAAAGTTAAAGGGTTCAAAAGTTTTCTTTACAACCACTACTGAAAGATTCAAGATGACAACTTTTCGAAAGGACCTCGGAAGAATACGATAATTTTCGAAAGTGATCAATCTGGAAACTCCTTTTTGCAGAAACTATCGAATACGGGTGATTAAACTGATCATCTTAGCACTTGCTGCAGACAGCTAAGGAAGATTTTGAATGAAAATATGTACGTCTGTGCAATCATTCCAATACCATTATTTTGTATCTATTAAGAGATCGTTAATAAGAAAAAAGCGGTTCGCAGTAATCCGTTTCTCAACGTATACAAGAGGGTATTTCAAGAGATGCTAACGAAATACTAAACCTTAGAAGATTGTTTCTTCCATTCAGCAAAAAGATCTTCAACCAGAGAAAACAAAAGCTAAAATAATCATCTCAAGAACTTTTTCGAACACATATGTACTATGAAATATTTAATGCTATAAATTTAAGTAATTATTACAGGTGTGTCTTCTCCACTCCAATCATCTAGATCATCATACAAATCGTTCTTTCGTAACATCGTGTAATCAGAGAAATCTACTTTAAGGTGAATACTTAACAAGCATTTTTGTATAATTTCTCTAACAATAAGAAACTTTGAAAATAGTAAACCAACATCTTAACTGCTATTTCTTAAGCTTGACAAACATATATCAAAAACAACTATTTCAAAGTAAACTCTTTATCCAATTCCTTAATAATAGTTTGCAATATGAAAAACAGCGTGGAAATGGGGATTGTTTCTTGTGAATACAAGAATATTATTTATAAAAGAAATCTAGAATATTTTGAAAAAACTTTAACAACAAGTGATGCAAGATGGTCTTCCACTCATGCCATATAATATTTTTAAAGCATATCAGAAAACGTTTGATCACATTCAAAACTAAACAACTAAACTTCATCCTCAACCCCTAAATGAAGGATCATGATAGGCTACTGAAAGTTACTCATCTTAAGAACATTAGAAAATTTTAGTAGACCTAGGTGATAGACCCCGAACATTGTTGCTTAACTATTGGTCAACGTTTGAATGCAACGAGAATGCAACAAAATCTTTGATATGAAAGAATTAACATTAAAATCCCTCTATCCCTAAATGAAGAAAGAAGATGAGCTGTCGAAGGATACTCATCTTTAGAATTCAAGATGATGATACCAACAATTTGTAATCTACGCTTTCAAAATATACAGGAGCCACTTAAGACTAATTTGCAAGCTTTTGTCCACATCTAAATAAAGCTATGCAATAGAAGAAAATTACTTGGAGATAAAACAATTTGTACAACCTATATGGAAATATCTATCATAAAATGATAACAGTGGGAAAAGTCATTCTATTAAACTGAAATATAAATTATTATGATATCGAAGATTCAAAACTATATATCTAACAAGTTCCTCCTGAATCTCCAAATGATGAATCCTGATGGGCTGCTGACAGATAATCATCATAAGAGTGTTTAGACGTTATTAATAATAAAAGTGTAGTTAAGTTAAGGATCCCATAAGCATATGATCTAGCTTACAAAATATACAGAGGCTACACAAAGTTTCAAAAGCTTTTGTACAATATATCAACAATGCTCTATAAGAGAAGAGAATTGATAAGAGTGTCAAGAGTCGTTACATTAAATTAAAAACGAACCCCACAAATTTAATATCAAAAACTTTAATTACTGTACAATCATCAACTGTTGTATTAAAAATAAGCGACTAGGTAAGAAGAACATGTCTATTCTTTTTTGAGACGAGAACGCAACAAAATTTTGGATATAGAAGATTGAAAAACTATATATCTAATAATAAACGAAGGATAATGATGAGCTGCTGAAAGATAATCATCTTAAGAGTGTGAAGTTTTTAATACGAAAAACATAGTCCACGATGATTCTTAAACAAAAGTAATTATCTAGATTTACAGAATATACAAGACCATTTCAAAATCATTTGTACAACATATTACTAAAGCTTTGTAACACAAAAGAATGGCTTTGAAATGAACATTTTTGTACAACCTCTACTGAAATATCTATCATAGAATGATAAGAAGTTGATAAGAGTGGGAAGTATACATTGAATTGAAAATTAACCACACAAATGTTTAATATGAAGAATTTTAATTACTAAGATACTATCAGCAGCTTCTTATATTTGTAAGACTAGGTAACAAGGGCGTCTCTATTCTTCTTTTGGTTTGTCGTCGAGCGGTCAAGGTTTATAGGCAACTAGAATGCAACAAAAGGCAACACTTTTAAGCGCTGAATCAGGCTCTAGAGATGACAGGTTTGATTTGCATGCCTGTATAAAATAGCGCGGAGCGACTCAACTGATGATCCGGGGTGGCTGGCTAATGTGTCGCGCAATCCACAACCCCTCGATTGCCGCATCCCACCGGCCAGGGCCCCCGCGGCCCCCAAAAGCCCCTCTGCAAACGTATACGGGAAAGCAAGCCGTAATATCGCAAATCGCAAATGTATTTTTTTAGATTTATTTTCCAATCGGAAAAATCCCATCGCCCAATATTTTACATATCCATCTCAAAAATTAATTACAGTTTTTATATCAGACGAACGACCATGCGAGAATGATTTAGCCGATAGAATAGAAGCGCTGACGGAATGATATGGATATCTGGGCGAATCTGCAGGCAAAACGAAAATAAAAACTTCAATTTTTATAATTAACGGCATAATCCAATTTAAATGATGAACGGCTTGGTATATTTTTTATGGCTGTCTTTAATTTAATTTAATATTTTTATCATGGACTATAAATCAACTCTAATTAACTTAATTAAAAATAATTTCAGCGAACTCCTTTGTATTGCGAATAAAACAAGACAAATAAGCGCACTACCAATTTAGTTTATTAGAAAAACTAGGGCTTCGAATTCCTCAATTAGAAGACCATCATGTGACTTCTCAGTTGCAAACACATGTGGTTCTCAGGTAACGTGATTGGTTGGCAAAATTTTAGTATACTGTGCGTTCTTTTCGAAACGACCCGCCCTAGATATATAGACGACGAAATAAAACAATAAACAGTAGCAAATCTGTAGTTGTGGGGTGCAAAAGGAGCCACAATACGGCGTGATAATTGTTAACAATCTACTCATCCCTTCAGGCCCAGCTCCCCTACCTTAAAATGTTAAATTGCATTGTGATACATCAAATTAAACCTATTTGGGAATCACAACAAACACCGAAAAGAAATGAAAAGTTGCATAACTTTTCCAACCAATTTAATTAGGTTTTATATACTTTTAATAATAAATTGATTATCTATTTATTGAATTAAAGTCAAGTTTGGGATTTACTTTCCCAAAATGGTAGAATCGTTAGCCGAGAGAATATTTCAGTATGCAGCTAAAAATGAATGCATACGGAAAACTAACGTTTTAAACGGTTTACAGTATCAAAATGAGTATCCTAAAGTATTACAAAAGAAAAACACACGTTTTGGCAAGAAGTGGTTTTAAATCCAACTCAGTCTGTCCGCCAATTTTCACTACCGCTGGCTTTTCACCGAGTTCAAGTCGCATATTTTTAGAGATAAAATCAAACAGATTTTGCGAAATTACAAACGAAATGATAAGTTATAACGCTGATATGATAAGAAACATCTTCTTTAATGAGTTCATTAAGGAAGATACCTGCAGCTAAACAAGTGATGAAAATTGTCACATGGTTAAAGAAGTACATACTATGTGACCCTAGAAAAGTGATGTGTGAACGAACACTGAATATCTGTTACAACTATCACATATGAGCTTCACTTCATTGGATTTAATATTTTCTAGTCCAGTATGGTTTAAAGCTATAAGAAGTTTCCAAAAACAAAAAAAAACCGTTTATATAAATACTTTAAGAATATATTTCGTTTACACTCATTTCTGCTAGCGGCAAGAGTTGGTCAGAACATCCATTCATCTACCGTGTTTTTTCAGTCTCTTTATATTTTCTCTGAAGATCATTCGTTTTAAATCATTCGGCCATTGCATTAGTAAGTTTAAGATACAGAATACGACAGGCTTTTATTTATTTTTTATATAAAATATTTAATACAGCTAACCCGCTGATAACAGCGCTCGATCAAGCGGCGGGTAGCGCAACAGGATGTCACTTACACGACATATTTACAATAATATGAGACTTTTTTTCATAATTCCTATTATTTACACAACTTCAATATGCTTTCCACTAAATTATAATGTTGCACCGACGTGCTGCAACAGCTGCGGGTAGAAACCCTCCCTTCAAGTACAGATGTAAAAAGCGTTTAAGGGAGGTGTATTTTTAATTTGCGGTAAAGGGTTGGCCCGTTCAATAACATCACTTTCCGATTCCGTTCCTGTTTACGGCAATGTGAAAAACCGCACCTGATAGTATAAATAAGGGAAGATGGGTGGGCCGACCAACCAAAATTACAATTGCTACAGAAGGTGAAGGGATAAATCCGCACAGTGCTATGTAGGAATGCCTTGCTTTACGAATGAAAGGCAAATTATGGTATATTCAGTGGTTAAGGGTGCTACAGAAGATATGGTCAAAACCCTAACATAATAATTCTATTGTAAACTAATTAGGGATGCCATGCTTCACATGTAAGCTATAAAATAAAAACATTTATTCAATGACCGGGGGTCACTACTAAAAGTAATAATTACACCTGTATTACAAACTTGGTTGTGAAAGTGTTACTTCCGTATGCTACATGTTTTGCCCACTAGATTTCTGCAGATAGTTACTACCGAAGATACGTACCCAATCTATATAGAGGATACGGTATAACCACTGCCCATTTATTAGTTGAAAGTATCCTAGCTAATTCACATCGCTGTACATGAGTGAATTCAACATCACCCCGCGGGGTGAGAAGAACAAATTGAAAGAATGACCAAGGACCGAATCTCAAAACAAATGTGGAAATATATCGCGTACGGAAAAAGACACCTAGGAAGACCGTGTTTAAACTGTACGATAAGCCGAAACAGGTCCTAAAACGTAATACCTGAAAGTGAAACATGTATCAAATACTTAAATTTCAAATTTCTCCAATACGGACCAGTGGTTTCACCTATAGCGGCCGTCGTATGTACATACACACATACACAAACATTTTTTACAGCCCATCACTTTACAAGGAAGGCGTGGAATAATATCTACAACAATCGCGGACAAAGCAAGAAGTGCGGTAACACTAAAGTTATCTCCACATTACTGTGAGTTTGTGGGGTTGACAAGAACGTATGGAAAGAATGACCAACAATAGAAGCCCAAAACAGATCCTGAAGTATAATGCGGAAGCCAAAAGAAGCCTAGGAAGACCGTGTTTGAGAGATGGAAGATAAGCCAAAAACTGACACCAAAACTTAGTCCTTGAAGGTGCTGATAATGATGATGATGATGAAGAACATATATTAAATACTTAGATTTCACATTTTTTATAACATCGAATTAGCGGTTGCGTCTATATCGGTTGTCAAATACGCATACACAAACATTGATTAAAACCCAATAGTTTTCAAAGAATGTGTGGAACAATAAATAGAACAACTTGGAACAAAGCAAGAAGTTCTATAATACTACGGTATTACCTCCACATTATTGTTAAGTTAGTGTGGTAAGAAGAACATATGTAAAGATTGACCAACAATAGAAACCTACAATAGATGCTGAAGTATAATGCGGAAACCAAGAGGGTTAGGAAGACCATGTTACAGATGGAAAATAAACCAAACCAGACACCAAAACTTAATGATGAGGATGAAGAACATATATTAAATATTTAGATTTCACATTTTTATAAAATCTAATCCGCGGTTTCGTCTATATCGGTTGTCAAATGCACGTACGTAAACATTGTTTAAAATCCACCAATTTTTTAAGAATGCGTGGAACAATAAATAGAACAACTTGGAACAAAGCAAGCAGATTTATAATACTATGGCTAACGCTACACTACTGTAAGCATGAGCGATAAAATCAAGTAATACATCAAAACTGCAAGACACAGAAATAAAGTTTCTAAGATCATTTAAACGGGGTACCAGAAGAAACACAACACCAAATGATACCCTAGACGAAGTACACGTGGAAGATGCATATGAGTAAATCCAACAACACCCATATAAGTGAAAAAGAATGACCAACGACCCACTCTCAAAACAAACGTTAAAATATATCCTCAAAAGCAAAAGGTGCGCAGCAAGACCTTGTTTTGAGTTGGAAAACAAACTAGGGCAAACCCTAAAACTTAATCCTCATAGAAGATAACAATACATTTATCGAATACATTAACATTAATTAAATATTTAGTTTTAAAATTTCTTCAAAATCGGATGTACCGACCGTCATATGCAGATATATACACATACAGGCATTTAGAAACACATTTTTGGGTTTCTGGTGCTCCAAAAGCATTATTTTCATTAAAATCCCGAAACAGAATAATTTCACATGAGCAATACACTTTCCCTACACCTTTCACATAGGATCGTATGCCAGTGGCGTGGATGGAATGGAAATTTTACGAACTTTAAATTTTCGAAAGGTACAAAAGTACAAAATTTGACGTACGGATTGGGAATTTTCATGTTCGCCGACCCGTTTTAATAATCCCTTAAGTAAAATGCGCCACAAATCAAATTTCGCATACAAATCGGAATTATTAATATCCGTCAACATCGAAGACATTTTGTTGAGGGTTGTAACAAATACAGAGGGTACACAATACTAAGCACTAAAATACACGGAATAAGCCGGGAACAGTTGTCGACAGCGGTAGCCGCTTTGCCCTGATCGCCTCTGCAAACACTCAGACAATGGACGAAATCGTTCGCCCCGGATTATTTTATATATCGATGGGAACAAGTGCCCGACGACAATTTTGATGCGAAAGTCGAGCTGTTAAATATGCGGTAATGACTTACTTAGGGAAACTTACTTTGAACATTGCTTGAACGATTCTTTGAGTTTCTTCCAGCTTAAGGGATCAAAAGCGGAGCTCCGGAGGGTCAAATAAATATCTCGAAACTACCGAGAGGAGCTAAATCACCCAGAGAAAGAGAATTTCAAATGAGATGAGAGACAAGGGATGTGGTTTAAACAAGAAATGGACAAATATGAGGAAAACTGGAGTAAGACAAGATTTCACCAAACTAATTATTGAAATGGACAATTGTGGTAATACTTGCTTTTGGCCTAATAGGAAAACACCATCGACTATGCAAAATCCGATATAGTTACAATATTTGAGGATGTATGTGATTAACCCATAATTACTTCTAATGCCTTAGTAGTAACACCATCAACCCAGGTTTACTTAAAATGAGATGAACGACAGATAATGTGGTGGAGAGTAAAACAATGATAAGTATGGGGAAAACTGGTAGAAGACAAAGAAGATACAAGATTTCATCAAACTTATAAAACGTTGGTATGGACAATTTTGTTAATGCGTGCTTTTGACTTAAGAGGAACGCCGTTGACATTTCAAAGACAAATCTAGTTACAATATGTGAAGATGGTAGGTGGTTAACCCATGTTTACTTCTAATTCCTCAGTAGTTACACCATCAATCCAGCTTTACTTGAAATAAGATGAAAGGCAAAGAATGGGATGGTTAGTAAATCAATGAGCTAAAGTATAGGGAAAACTGGTGGAAGACAATAAAGATATAAGATTTCATCAAATTTGTAAAATATTGGAATTGACAATTTTGCTAATGCGTGCTTTTGACCTAATAGAAACGTCGTCGATTTTGCAAAGGCAAATCTAGTTACACTATTTTAAAATGGTACTTCTAATGCGTTTAATTTAGTAGTAATATCCCAGGTTAACATAAAATGAGATGAAAAACGGCTATACAGTTGACAGTAAAACATACAGCGGACATATATGGAGAAAACTGGAGGAAGACAGAAAAGAGTAATTTGTGAAATGTTGGAATAGGCAATTTTGGAAATGCGTACTTTTGACCCCACAGGAACGCCGTCTTGTAAAGACAAATCTACTTACAATATTTTAAAATAGTATGTAATTACTTCTAATGCGTTTAGCTTAGTAGTAATAGCATCTATCCAAGTTTACTTGAAATGAGATGAAAGACGGGCAATATGGTTGACAGTAAAAAGAAAAACGGACATGTATGGAGAAAACTGGTTGAAGAGAGTAAAAACTAATTTGTGAATTTTTGGAATGGGCAATTTTGATAATGCTAGCTTTTGACCTAATAGGAACACTGTCGACTTTCGCAAACACAAATCCTGTTACAATACTTAAAAATGGTATGTGATTATCCCAGGTTTACTTCTAATGCGTTGAACTTAGTAGTAACACCATGGACGTCAAAATGACAAATCTATCAAAAACACTATGGTATATGAAAATACATCATGTAGGAATCATACAATGATCTACTACATATACGAATAGGACATTTATATACTGCTGAAGGGGTTTTTCCTTATAGTGTTTCTCTGCTCTTCCTTTCAAATATACCGAATAATGGTTTCTGCTATTTTTCATCTGGAGCATTCAAGACTACTTGTCGGGGTCCTGAGGTCGAATATTCCTAATAACTGGAAGTGATAAGAGCACGCATGTTCGCACTGGGGCACAACAACTTGTAATTACTTGGCGTTAGTTTAGATTTGGCGCAACGTGGGGCCTTGCGTGTCTGTTTGTACAACTCGTAATCAATAGTAATGTAGCATGCTCGCAGACTTGACTAATAACTATTAATATGTCTTACTGCCATCACGATATATCAAACACACCCTTGCCCCGCGCGTCAGAACTGCTCAGGCTTTGATTATCATGCTTAATTTTAAAACTGACGGGAACGTCTGCTGCAATTTGCTCGCCAAAACTATGCGAAGTACGTGCACTTGGAAGGGTAATTATTGCGTTAATTCCCGACGAGAAAACTTTAGAGGGTGGTTTTCTGCAAGCACTTGCCTATTATGCAGTTCAATTACAATCAGGCCGCAAGAATGTTTTAAAACAGTAGCGAAGTATAATAATAAACATTAAAATTGAGAAAACATGCAAGCGATTCCACTTTAACGCGTGGTTTGTCTATTTAACAGTATAAAATCTATAGTTAAACATCCCTTTGTATCATTAGAATAAGGTTTGGTCTTCAAATGGAGTAATCTTACACCACCAAAATATTACTCTGTATATCTCGGAATAAAGGAGCTCTTCAGTTTTCAGTTTGATCAAATCGATTAGTAGTGCTAGAATGTATTGTTAGGTACGGAGGATACTTGCTTACCAATCCATTAGTATAAAATCAATGGTAGATAATTTATTTCATTTGTTATTGTTTTACATTACTTAAAGGCTCATCTTTTAAAATCAAAAAAGAATTTTATAACAAGTTTATACGCAAAAAAGCCAATATAACAAATATGTCGGTATTGTAATATAAAATGTTATACATGCATTTAGTAGTACCTAAACCAAAGTATTTTGGTAGCAGGATTTTTGAATGCCTTGTATAGTTTCAAAAACTAGTAGAAACAGAGTTCTTGATTTTTTATTTCAACTAAAACAATTAACTACTCCCATCTATGGCTAGACAAGTACCTTTTTAGGAAAAGGGTTTATTGAATGTCAGATGTGATAGATTCTAGTAATCCTGCAATGGATTGACAGATTAACTACTTCCATTTGGGGGTCCACTGGATATAAGAATTTTCAAAATGTATCATCATACAGTCCATGGTAGAAATTTTGTTTTAGAATTTGTTCAATTCAAAGAGTAGTCTAAGAGAAATTTTACACACTTTTGGAATCTCAATTTTTATATTAACCTGCAACATCCCATTGTTGGGCAAGAGCCTATACTCTATTGAGGGGGTTGTTAATCTACTCTCCCTTAATGATAAATACTGGTGGGAGAGACGCAACCTTCGATAGATTTCGAAAACTAGCACCAACGAATTGAATTTTTCTGTTAAATACTATTAATATCCTGCAGTTGTCTTCTTCGTCGTTATTAGATTTAATAACAACTTTGTACCAGAAATGAGAATATTTTACAATATTTTATAGAAACATTGAATATTAAAGTACAAAACAAAAATGCGCTAAATTACTCCAAAAAATTGCATTGCAATAGATTAGTAACTTGATTGTAGTGATCATTAGTTTTAGGGATTTTGCAACTTTAGTAATGGAAAATCTGTGGCTCAGAATTGCTACTATCCGGTTTGAAGATTTAATATTAGCTGTAATGATAATTCACGCATTTCTTACTTAAGAACGTGGAATTAAACAGTGCAACCAGGAATGAATTGACAGATTAACTAACTACCCCTGTTTTAGGGTCCCCTTGATGTAAGAATTTTCCAAATATATCTTCATACAATCTATGGTAGAAATTTTGTTTTAGATTTTGTGCGACTCAATGGTTAACTCTAGTCGTCTACGAAAAATTATATAAACTTTTGAAATCTTTATTTTTTATTAGCCCACAACATCCCGATGTTGGCCAAAAGCACCCTCCCTTTTTTTAGTGTGGTTGTAGTCTCCCATACTGGTCAAACTTCGGGGAAGAAAGGCGTCTGCGTCGCGTCGTAGACGCAACCTTCAGTAGATTTGTAAAACTAGCACCAAGGATTTGAATTTTTCAATTAAATAGTATTAATAATCTCGTTCGTTATTTTTAGGTTTGATAACAACTTTGTACCAGACACGTGAATATTTTACAATTGCTTCTGGAATCTTTGAATATATCGAAACACTACGAATAAAAAAAACGTGAATCTTGCAACATAGAAGCATAAAATCACTCAAAAAAAAATACATTGAGGATTTAATAAAAGCTCGGCATAGAAGAATACCTAAACACGAATATCGGCAACTAAGTTATCATCTTCAGTAGGGACTTGGACTAACTAAACTAACTTACCAAGTCAACAATGATAGTCCAATTTCCTTTGTTCAAGTCCATTCGACTTTTATGGTTCGACTTGGTAAAGAACTTACCTTCAGAGGTATTCCTCAGGCAAGTTACTTTAGTTAGTTCAAGTTCCTACTGAAGATGGCAATTCTGTTGCCGAAATACCTAGTTAAGCGTTCCAAATATAGTGGTGATAATGGGTTTTTTAGAATTCTATATACTTAAACCACCGTTTCCATTCAATCCTATTAGAAAAAAGATCTTAAACTTCTACTTCTTCTGTGTTTTGACCAATAGCCTGTTAAATACCTACAATGAAAAAGATTTTGTGAACCCTCTTTGTACGTAAGCCGAACAGGAGCAGACAGAGACCGACGGCTTTACATGCCCTCAAAAGCATGTTACACTTCTTATTCTTTTAAACCAATTATTACTGCAATAAATTAGTGTAATGTAACTTATCATTGCGGTAAACTAATTCGAAGTGCCTTGAAACTCTTGGGGTCTAAAATTTTTGCTCAGAACTTTATTTTTACTACTGCTGAAAATCTACTATTAGGTGTAATGACAATTTCAAGCGCGTTTTTCAGTATACGTATTTCTTCTTCTTAGAGCGCTTTATCTCTTACGAGACGTAGCGATCTTCTCTCCTATGCCTGTGTTGCGCGTTTTTATAGTGTCACAGACATAGAGGACCTACAGTTTAACGTGGGCTCCGAACCACGGAAAGTGTAAACACTTCTACTCCAGAGAAGATTTACTAGGCAGAATACCTCGCTGGTTTGCCATTGCCTTGCGAGGGAGAACGGCCGTTAAAAATCCAATGTTCCGTACTTGAGAAGGGGAAATTAAACAGTTCTTAAAAATCTCATTGTAAGTACTCACATTAATCGCAGTGACATGAACCCACCACCCTAATGTATCTACAATCTATGGTTATGTAATTTACTTCGTTCGATATTGTTGGGTTTGAATACAATTTCGGTCTTGAACGGGCATAATCTTTCGAAAGCGTCGTATATATTCAACTTGTTATGGCGCGCCATGGCGTAAGAAAAACATTAATAATTGCTAATAATAATTCATAAAGGAACAAATGATTGTTATAATTCTTTTTGTATTTATTCAGAATCTTCTTTGGAAATCAGTACGGAACTGACGAAACTTGCAGTGGTATAAAAGAAACACGAAACGAAAAATAAAACAATACATTGTTATAGCCGCGTGCATTGCATACACTTTCAACATAAAATCCCTTTTTCAGTAATGAAATGCTGTCATAACTCTTTATTGTGTTTGTTGTTACGTGTATTTAATTGTACGGAAAATTTGAATTAAATATTATACCGTAATTAAAATACAAAGCGTTCATCAAATATGTAAATTGCATTGAAATTTTCAACGCTTAATGTTTTTTAATATTCATAATGCCATGTCACTTTCCGTTCTGTGTTTTAATTTAAATATGGCTTCACACATGTTGGCTGTGTTGGAAATAGTTTAATATTTATAAATGGTTTTTAGGATTTTTGCGTTTTGACGCGCTTTCGGCGTATCCGCGTTAATTCAAAAAAGCTCAAATGTATTCCGAGTCCGCCAACTTTTCAATTAACGTTAATTGATTGTCGTTAACCTCTGCAACCCGAAATTGTGTATAATTACGTTTTCCAACTCATTATAATTTTATTTATTGTTGATCAAAATCAAACGTATCGCGCTCAGAAGTTATCCCGACACGGCCGTCTTGATTTGCATCCGCTTGAACGAAGAGGGATGGAAAATTCTTCTTATAATACAATGTTTTCTAATAACAACGTACACGACCAATGATTGCTGTGAAATGAGACTGTAATCTCTTATACAGTTGAATTATACTTCGGTTGGGTATTACCATGCATATTTTAATAAGCTTTGTACACAAAACGAGCTTGTTCAGGAGGTTAAAATACAGCATGAGTAGTTCATCTCCCTAATTACATACCACTTTTTTACTTGGAATCCTGCGGGCAGCTTGTAATTTACATTTTTACACAATTGCATTTTGCTGCGTTTGATTTCCTTTAACTTTTTAAATGTACGTTTTGCCTCATCTCAAAATAATGACCAATCAGTACAAAATTAAAGGAGAAACTTGCTAATTATACGATGCTGCTCCTTCTCCAAGTCAATTTTTATTACTTGGATTTGCTCCAAAAATCATAAATTAAAAATGTACGCAAAACACGAGCAGTTATTTATTTTGACCATACGTCTCTGTTTTCGGGGTATTTTAATTGGGCTGTTGGGATTTTGAAAAGTTATGACAAACAACGCTTGTTTTCATCAATCATTGGTTGGCACGTTCGCACTCTTCTAAATACAATAGAAATTGTTAAAAATTCCAAATATTTTAGCAATAATTCTCTACCGATTTCACAAAGCTGTACAAATAAAGATTTTGTTAGCCGAAAGGGCAATTGGCCAGACAGAATCCATACGAGTTATGTATTAGTGGCCGCTACTAGTAGTGAAATCTAAACTGCCAATTTCCACCATTTTCCCATTAAAAATTAAAGCTGCATCGAGACTTTTCGATCAAGTATTTATTTTGTGGACTACCGATGATCGGTGTTTGTGATAAAAGTTTAAAAAGCTGTCTGCCTAGTTGGTAAATACAAAGTTTCCGTATATAAAAAACCTACAACGAGAAACATCAATACTTTAACAATACATGGGAAAAATTATAGCAACTACAAGAAGAAAGTCGTTCCGAATTCCGTGTCTTCGAATAAAATCTACGAATAGAAAGCGCCAATATTATGATACACAAAAAACTAAACAAGGAAATCTGGCAAGTTAATTATAAAATATTTTAATTAATAATTATAATATGAATACAAAAATTATGTCGATGCGATTGTATAGAACACCAACGCAAGGAAATCAATAATAAATATTCAATATAAACTTTAGATATACATAACATAAACATGAATACAAGATGCAAAAAATAAAAAAAAAAGTTTTTCAAAACCTTTTGTGAACTTACAAACCATTAAAAATGGTCATGTATCAGTTGGTAATACTGTAAAACTAGTTTTCACAAGTAGCTCGCTTAACCAGATCTTCTGATATTAATATAAAAATCCATGAGAAATGATATCTATCCAAGGAAAATTTATCCCATTAAAGATTTTAGTTGCAGTACTCCCACGGAAAAATAACGAGATTACGAAAACACTCAGAACTACATTATTTTTAGGGACTTAGAGAAACTAAGAAATATGATGAATAAAAGTATAAAAAATGAAGTATTGACATTGAGACATATGCTAAAAATATTAGGAAAAATAGTTTAGAGGTTCCCTATGGTATAAAAGTAGTAAATAGATTACAAAATGTCGGTCAGAACTGTGTGCCAAAGAGATATTGGGAAAAATAGTTTTGAAATTCCATATAGAAAAAAAGTACTATTAGATTACAAAATGTGTCAGAACTGCATTATTTTGTGAACGTAAACAAACCAAAGAATTTGAATAAAGAAAACACAGAAAGTCGCTAAACATTGACAAAATGTGCGACAAATTGGTTTAGAAGTTCCATATGGAGAAAAAGTATTATTTAGGTTATAAAATGTCAGTCAGAACTGCATTATTCTCGTGAACGTAAGGAACCCAAAAAATGTGAACAAAGTAAACAGTAAAAGCTGAAAAATTGACCACAACAATGCAAAAATGTGCCGAAGATACTAGCAAAAATAGTTTAGACGTTCAAAATGGAAAAAAAGTACTAATCAAATTAAAAAATGTCGGTCAAAACTTCATTATTTCTATGGACGTAAGGAGACGAAGAAATGTAAACAAAGAAAACACAAAAAGTGAACAAATGGCTAAACATTGACAAAACGTGCCAAATATATTAGCTAAAATAGTTTAGACTAGACGTTCGAAATGGAAAAAAGTACTAACCAAATTAGAAAATGTCGGTCCAAGCTGTATTATTTCTATGGACAAGAGAACACACAAAGAAAACACAAAAACGTGAACAAATGGCTAAACATTGGCAGAATGTACTAAAGATATTAGAAAAAATAGTTTAGACGTTCGAAATGGATAAAAGTACTAATCAAATTAAAGAATGTCGGTCAAAACTGCATTATTTCTATGGACGTAAAGAGACCAAGATAAGCGAACAAAGAAAACACAAAAAGGTGAAGAAATGATTATTCATTGACAAAACGTGCCAAAGATATTAGAAAAAATAGTTTAGACGTTTGAAATGGAAAAAAGTACTAACCAGATAGAAAATGTCAGTCAGAACTGCATAAGAAGGTAAGAAGGAACCCAAAAAATCTGAATAAAGAAAACACTAAAGCTGAAAAATTGACTAAAGAATGAGAAAATGTGCCAAAGATATTAGAAAAAAATACTTTAGACGTTCGAAATGGAAAAAAATCACTACTCAAATTAGAAAATGTCGGTCAAAACTGCATTATTTTTATGGACATAAGGAGACCAAGAAATGTGAACAAAGAAAACACAAAAAGGTGAAGAAATGATTATTCATTGACAAAACGTGCCAAAGATATTAGAAAAAATAGTTTAGACGTTTGAAATGGAAAAAAGTACTAACCAGATAGAAAATGTCAGTCAGAACTGCATAAGAAGGTAAGAAGGAACCCAAAAAATCTGAATAAAGAAAACACTAAAGCTGAAAAATTGACTAAAGAATGAGAAAATGTGCCAAAGATATTAGAAAAAAATACTTTAGACGTTCGAAATGGAAAAAAATCACTACTCAAATTAGAAAATGTCGGTCAAAACTGCATTATTTTTATGGACATAAGGAGACCAAGAAATGTGAACAAAGAAAACACAAAAAGGTGAAGAAATGATTATTCATTGACAAAACGTGCCAAAGATATTAGAAAAAATAGTTTAGACGTTTGAAATGGAAAAAAGTACTAACCAGATAGAAAATGTCAGTCAGAACTGCATAAGAAGGTAAGAAGGAACCCAAAAAATCTGAATAAAGAAAACACTAAAGCTGAAAAATTGACTAAAGAATGAGAAAATGTGCCAAAGATATTAGAAAAAAATACTTTAGACGTTCGAAATGGAAAAAAATCACTACTCAAATTAGAAAATGTCGGTCAAAACTGCATTATTTTTATGGACATAAGGAGACCAAGAAATGTGAACAAAGAAAACACAAAAAAGTGAACAAATTGCTAAACATTGACAAAATGTGCCAAATATATTAGAAAAAAATAGTTTAGACGTTCGAAAATGGAAAAAAAGTACTAATCAAATTAGAAAATGTAGGTCAAAACTGCATTATTTCTATGGACATAAGGAGACCAAGAACTGTGAACAAAGAAAACACAAAAAGCTGAACAAACGGCTAAACATTGGCAGAATGTGCCAAAGATATTAGAAAAAATAGTTTAGACGTTCGAAAAGGAAAAAAGGTACTAATCAAATTAGAAAATTTCTGTCAAAACTGCATTATTTCTATGGGCGTAAGAAGATCAAAAAATGTAAACAAAGAAAACACAAAAAGGTGAACAAATGGCTAAACATTGACAAAATGTGCCAAAGATATTAGAGAAAAAAGTTTAGACGTTTGAAATGGAAAAAAGTACTAATCAGATTAGAAAATGTCAGTCAGAACTGCATAAGAAGGTAAGGAGTAAGGAAGCCAAGAAATGTGAACAAAAAAAATATAAAAAACTGAAAAATTACCTAAAATATTGAAAAAATGTGCCAAAGGTATTGGGAAAAATAGTTTAGACGTTGCATACGGACAAAACGTACTATTTAGATTATAAGATGTGTCAGAACTGCATTAATTTTGTGAACGTAAGAAAACCAAGAAATATGAACGAAAAAAAAACACAAACGTGGCTAAACATTAACAAAATGTACCAGAGATATTATGAAAAGAGTTAAGAAGTTCGATATAGAGAAACAGTATTATGTAGATCATAAAATGTCAGTCAGAATTGCATTATTTTCGTGAACGTAAAAACACTAAGAAATATGAACAAAGAAAACATTAAAAATTAAAAAATTGGCTAAACAGTGAAAAAATGTGCCAAAGATATTAGGAAAAATAGTTTAGACGTTCGAAATGGAGAAAAGTACTAATCAGATTGGAAAATAACGATCAAAACTGTATTATTTCTATGGACGTAAGGAGGCCACGAAATGTAACAAATAGAAAATACAAGAAGCTGGGAAACTAGCTATAAACATTGACAAAATGTGCCAATGATATTAGAACAAATAGTTTAGACGTTCGAAATGGAAATACGTTCTAATCAGATTTAAAAATGTCAAAGATCACCTCGGAATGCGAAACAAGAAAACACGAAAAGATACAACGATATTAACCAAAAAATTATTTAGAAGATAGATATGGAAAAACAGTACTAATTTACAATTACAAATATTCCTCAGAATTGCATTATTTCCGTATACATAAGGAAACCATAAATGTGAACAAAGAAAACATAAAAGTCGGAAAAAATCTAAACATTGACAAAATGTGCCAAAAACAGTTTAGAAATTCGGTATGGAAAAAAGTACTATTAAATTACAAAAATTTACTTAAAACTGCATTATTTTCTGTAGACATAAGGAAACCATGAAATGTGAACAAAGCAGAGCACTATGGACACCGGTCAAACGGTATTCGCAGGGCAGAATAATCCAGTTTATATGCAAGCGGTCGTGCTTTGGAGGGCACGTAAAGCCGTCGGTCCCGGTGCCATACGAACATGTTTGACAATCGTAAACCATGTTGTAAAACTTCTCTTGTCTGTTCGAAGGGTTAGGTTAGCCTACCAAATGAACTCATAGAATCTACTCATTGTAGGCAGTTAACAGGCCATCGGCCTATACGC
Source organism: Limonius californicus (assembly GCA_014611495.1). Taxonomy (NCBI): domain Eukaryota; kingdom Metazoa; phylum Arthropoda; class Insecta; order Coleoptera; family Elateridae; genus Limonius; species Limonius californicus. The sequence continues at coordinate 34,045 of JABXWE010005487.1, forward strand.
AGAGCAATACGAAGAGAAAGTATAAGAGACTCAGAAATTACCAGAATAATAGAGTCCTTTTTCTTCAAGCATGTAAACAACAGCAAAAATAAATAATACTGTAAATATTTAAATAAAATTATTTACCGTTTTTCTGAACTTATAAAGATCCAGACATCCGAAAAAAATATTCAGCAAGAACAAACTGCAATAATCTCAATGTTAAAATACTCGCCCTATATTTTTGGAACCTTAGGAAAAACAGCAACATACACACTACCAAACAGTGTTTAAATAACCTCGACATTGAAAGGAATTTTTATTCATTCTTTAAAAACCAACCACACGAAAACAACAGCGTAAAAAACAATAATATACATTTGTTACATATGAATCAATATTCCAGCGAGTTGTTAAGTATTTTGTTTTCTTTGAACCTCTTTTGTATACACAAATTAATATACAAACTTAAATTAGCAAGCTATAGGTAAAACTGTAAGAAAACTAAGGATGAAAATATAATTTTTGGGTGGTTTTCTAATATCCCAGAAGAAATAGATATAATAGAGTACATCACACACCCCTAATTGCGAAAAAGTGGCAAAAACACAACATAAAGATCTTTAGCATTGCTCTCACTTATGATATCCGGAAAACGGAATAAACCAACAAATAGTAATTAATTCGTCGTGAAAATTTGAATTTATACGAAATACCTGGATTGGGATATCGAAAAAGTTGTTCAAAATTAGTCTTGGGTATTTTGTCCTGAAGATGTTCTACATCTCCCGAAATTAAGCAACAATATTGAGTTAATGCGATGGCTTCAAGCAATTTACCCTTCTATCGTGTAGGCAGTAAAGTCCTTTTCGGTATCGGCAATGGATTTCCCCTAACATGGACCAGCAGTAGTATGTTCATTTACATATCTCTATTGTTTTAGGACAGCAACTAAGATAGTTTAATTAGTTCGTAAGTTTGCAGGTTTCCTCGATATGCGCGCTCGTAACTTTATCGGATCAATAGTACACCGAAGTTTAATGTTTGTTATATAAACAAAGTCAAGTTTACCTATATTACAGTACGTCTCTAGAATATGTTTGATATTATACAGCGCTGAACAGTAAAGCACAACTGCTGCAGGTAAATTAAATTAATTAGTTTGGATAAATTCCATTTAAAAATCCGAGCTTGTTCTGAGAGGAAGCAAAATTGCCCGTTAAAAGGAACGCCATTCAGGAAGTTTTTCTAAGCACAGAAACAAAACGAACGCTACTATTAAACACATATATCGGATGGCTTCTGGAAACTTTATCATAACATAAGCGGGTATTAATTTAAGTGCTGTTTTCTGTGTAATTTGTGCATATTTAAAAACAAACTCATAATAAGCACCCAACCTCTGTGTTACGAAGAGTATACGGTAATAACAGAGCTCGTGTGTGAATGTTTTCCACGATTTCATTTTATACCTTTTATATTATTTAAGTGAAGTTCGTGTTTTATTGCTTTAATAGCATAGAAAAGTTCGGGTAAAACTGTTTTAACAAGTTGTTGTAAGTGCTTTTGAATTACGGACAATTTTGTGCTCATGAAATACACATAACGTAATTTCTGATTCACAATATACACAATTTAGAAAGTTACTAAATATTATTTTATTTATATAAGCACGCCATACTTTTAAATGGCCTTTAAAGAAAAAAAAACGCTTCAATAACATCTGGTTAGGACTGCTCATAAAAAAATAATCTACTACGCGTGACAAGAATAATTTCACCATTACATTTTTTATTTATCGACAAGATCATTGTCACTTAAACAGATCATAACAAAATACCGCGTGATAGAAACATTAAAAAAGAGAAACTAGGACTTTTATTAAAGATACTTTACGAGGAATTTCTCTTAACGTCGCTAATACAGTGATGTGAAAACGTCCAGCAGGATGTTGATGGTGTTGCCTAAACCACTTAATCAGCTGCCTATTATTCTGAAAAATAATCAGCTGATTATAAATTAAGTAATGCCTATTTAAAACTTATTTGTGAAAGAATAATTTTTTATATTCTGCCGATATACCCTGCACTGAGTTTAGGACATTTACTTGAGATTTGCATGTAACAAAAGTTGCACCATGTCCTTGCAGAAGAAACAGATCAAATTATGCGGCAAAGAAAGAGTATGCAAAAATTTTCCAGCATGATGGATCTTCCATCTACTCGTATAATATTGCTAATAAACTGCAATATAATCGATCAACCATCGTTATTAATTAGGAAGTATGCTGAAATTGGAAAAATTAAAGACGAAGTGGTGACCAAAAATAGCCTCTGCTGGAGATGACTTTGTGTTAAGAAAAACTGGTCTAGCTGTCATGAGCCTCAATTCTACAGACCTGACCATATTATGGTCAGAAGCTACTGGTGTGGGTTTATGTACATCTACTCTGAGAAACAGACTAGCAGGAAGAAACAACAACGCCGATAGATAATTATTGTATCATCTTCATTATTTCATCTGGAACATTAAAAATTATGAATGCTAATCAAAGACAACGCACAGATCAAAGCAAATGAACCATCTTAGATACCTTGGAACAGTTATAACAAATAATGGATACGATAAGACACAAATCGTGAATAGAAAACGACAAAGCAAAGAAGTCATCGCCTGCCTAAACTCCATTAGGTAGGACAATCAAATATAAAAAAACTCATTGGTCAATCACTAGCGGAATCTGCGTGGTGCTATGGAGCAGAAAATGGACCGTAAAAGCTGAGGATCGAAGAAAGATAATTATAGTAGAAATAGACTACACAAGAAAATAAAGACTGGATCACATAAGAAATGACGAGATCAGAAGAATGGCTAATTCGGAAGTCACTGTGATCGATAGGATAGAGAAAAGGGAGTCCCCTTGGTACGTTCACCTCCCCCGCATGAAAGATACCAGCTGGCCAAACAGAATGTAGATATGGGTACCATCATGAAAAAGGAGAGGCCGACCAAGAAGGTCGTGGAACAAAGGAATAAGAACATCGATGCAGACAAGAGGGCTACCCGAAGAAGATGCTTATGACCGAGGACGTTGAAGAATTGGCACAGAAAAACGGATACAGCCGTAAAATGTATTATCCCCCTGCACAAATTTTGCTACATGCAATCACCATAAGTGGAGCGATAATGTTTTTCCGCATGACTCGATACATATTTATATGAACATTCATTTGCTGATGTACACGCCTACGACAAGAACTATGCGTTACCACAGTAGCGTAGTGGTAAGTCTTCTTTTGTACGTTCAAGATCTAGGGTTCAGTTACCGACGGGTTCTAGCTTTTTTTAGATACTTCTCTATATTCTTTAAGACAACAGAACAGTAAAGTTCCTTTATTATATGAAAAACAATTATTTTAAATTTCTAATGCAATTTTGGACTCCTAGGATGTGGAACACACAAGAAAACACTGCTTTCCCGAAAACAGAGACTACCTAAACCGTTTGTGATGGACAAAGGAACATCGTAACTGGACAGAACAGTGGCAAAAGGTGTTATTCAGTGATGAATCAAGGTGGAAATAAGCACGTCAGAAGGTTTCCCGAGGCAGAATTTTCCCCAAAATGCGTACCTCCAATAATAAAACACCCAACCTCTTTTATCGTAAGGCGTGTGCATGTTTGCCGAAGGAGTTGGTCGTCTCTGGGATGATGAATGCTACAAAATACATTGAAGTACTGCAGAATACGTCGATTCTGGCTTGAGTTAGAAACCTAAGCAGAACTATGCAGGTTTTATAAAAATCTTGTCTGCAACCCACCACACACAATTTCCCAATTCGGCTTGCAACCGTGGGATCTTAATGCTAAAAACCTTCTCTGGAATTTCTGTCGTTCAGATTCGACGTTAAACTGTAGGTCCTCCGTGTTTCTACCTTAGCGCTGAGGAGAAACACGTGGCAGAGAAGAGGCCGATGCCCAGCAGTGGGACGGAAAGGCTGTCGATAAACTGCAGAATACAATGTTGCCTAGGGGGAAAGTTATGTTTGAAGAAGAGCAAGTTATTATCC
>JABXWE010005488.1:0-50957 GCA_014611495.1 Limonius californicus
ATTTATTGCAGACTAGATTTATTTGATATTTATGAAAGTAAACAACGACTAAATTTGACTATCTGCTTGATCATTCATAGCTAGGCAAATGACTAGAATGACTAGAATCCTCAAAAAACTATCATAGTTAATTGTTGTAGATGACTAGAAAACAGTTTATTTATGACTAGAAGAGGTTATATATGACTAAATATGTCTAAATTAAAATTGACAAAATGATTAGAATAAAATATATAATTGATTTCGAATGCCTAATAAGAAAAAATTGAAATTTACTGCAGACTAGATTTATTTGATGTTTATGAAAGTAAACAACAACTAAATTTGACTATCTGCTTGTTCATTCATAGCTAGGCTAGAATCCTCAAAAAACTATCATAATTAATTGTTGTAGATGACTAGAAAACAGTTTATTTATGACTAGAGAGGTTATATATGACTAAATATGTATAATTTAAAATTGACTACAAAATGACTAGAATAAAATATATAATTGATTTCGAATGACGTACTGCGAACCAAGTACTACTGTAAAAGTGCAGTGAAATTGTTTTATGAACAAATATGATAGTTATGACCAATAAGGGTCAGAATGTATTTTAAAAACAATGTTGCAAATTAATCTGACTAGAATAAAACTTGAAGTATTTAAATAAATACAAATTCCGAAACGGGATAAATACTTTATGATTGTGTAAAAGTTTTTTTGCAGTAAAATTGTATAAGCAAATATGATAACTAATGACCAATGCGTGACTAGCGTGTGACTGAAGAATGACTAGAACTGGTGATCAGTTGAGTAAGAAATGACTAGAATAAGTAACTTAAAATCGTCTGACTAGAATTTACACATAGAAATCGCTTACTAGTAAATATTATTCTACGAGATCACATGGAAATTTTTACATTATTACATAGTAAATACAATTCCTACAGTAACATTAGATGTTAATTATTTTGTTAAAAATAACAAAATGATTTATTACAGTGAACATCTGATACCTAAGGATCCTAATATTATTATTCTTTTTACATTTTATTTCATCAGACTAGAATAATGACTAGAAAATGATTAAACGTTGATAGTTACGCAACTTCGAGTTTTGAATGTATTTTAGTTAAATTTAGACTTTTATAGGCAAGAGAAACATAGACAGAATATCAGTAGTGTAATTATCGTTAATTCCCAGTTAAAGAAAATAAAGTTGTTGCTGTAGATGAATAGAAAATATTTTAAAGCAATGGCATAATGATATTTATGTTTGTTTATTTTTTACGGTTACTAGTTTGTTTATACTAAATTTATATTTTATAAGACAGCAAAATGTACAGATTACAGCAAGAAAAATAATTACACCACCTCATTTTAATTTTTTTACTTAATACTAATTCATCAGTAGGGTAAGATCTTTTTTTAGATACGGTTCGTTTCTTTTACCTAAATTTCATACGTAAATATCCAAGAGATAGAGCAAATTTTAACATTTCATTTAAAACTGATTAAGCCACGAAACACTCGAAACATACCTGTCGGTTGCCATCAGCGATGTAACATTGTTGGTGAGAGGTGGTAATGGTGGAGGTCTCCACAACCTTGGTGGCATCCTAGGAATGGGTCTCAACGGCATTAGCCGCTGTCAGTCTTGTTGGTGAACAGCTTGATGCTTTCTCAAATACGCAAGTCTTCGAAACTTCTTACCACATTCCACACAAGGAAACTGCTCCCCTGTCTCCACATCTCCACTTGTTTCTTCGGACTTGATTTCTTTATTCGGCCTAGGTTTGTGCCACCTCCTGTGTGATGCAAGATTAGCGGGGCAATTGAACACCTTATCGCACTCCGGGCACCGGTACTCCACGTGGACGATCCTGGAACACCGATGCTGCGCCAAGCCGAAAGCGTCTTCGTAGAGCTCTCGACATAATCTGCAGACGTAATCTCCGATGTGATTTTCTATTTTGGCTAATTCAGCTTTAGCTTCTTCGGTGACTTCAACGACATTGAAGGCAGGATCGATGTCACCTTTACGAACCACCAGAGTTTCTCCAGGATCTAACTCTCTGATGATGGTTCCCGAAACCGGAGAGCTTGTATCTTCATCGAAGTTGAGCTTTCGGGTGGCTTTGGCTTTCTTGGTTGGGCTTGGATTTGGTTGCTTACTTTTTTTGGATGGTATATCGGGAACCGTCAATGGGGTCGGTTCTGGAAGTCGTTTGTTACCAGGAGGCGTGCAAGGGGGAGTGATAGGTGCCTGGCTCTTGATGCTCAAGTCCAATGGACATGCTGTTAGTTCTAGCGGTTCTGAATATTTCAAATATTGCAAGTGTTGCTGAAGATGCACTGCGGCACTGGTCGCCAGCAAAGGCGGCTCCAGGCCGATTCTATGGTGAAGCACCGAATGGTGAGGTCTGTAAGTAGCGAACTGTTCCATCTCATGGTGGTATTGCAGACGAGGCATGCCACCACCGCGGCTTGCACCGACGGACTGTTGTTTGTCTACCCTCTGGCCCCGTCGAGTCCCCAATAAAAGCGAAGGTCCGCCTAAGGAGCTCCGGTGAGTTTGCGCAGGGTGTGGCGTTCCAGCAGCCCTTATTGGTGCTACCACAAGCACCCACCTTATTGGCACATGCCAAATCAGAGCCGCGTGCTTAGTTGGCCGTGAAAGCTGCGGCGTCGCGGCGTAACGGATTTTTGGTGCTTCGCACCCGGAAACTACAATGCGTCGTCGTAACGGCCGCCGGCTGCATTTTGTTGTTATGTAACAAACCATTAACGAGATTCCGTTGCAGATGGTCACTCTTCGCCCCCACGAATTATTTCCGATCGCCTTTGAAGTTTGGAGATATACCGGATTTTTTTATTATTAAGTGGAACAACTGTCGATTATGAGGTGGTTCTTTTTTGAATTTATCTGCTCGAACGGAATTTATTGTGGGGTTGTAATTGCTGCTTTTCCGTTATTCCATTAATGATTTAATGCTATCTCATTTCCTGGTTACCTACCGCTCGTGGGAAGTTGGGATTTTTTTAAAGGGATTGCTCAATTATGACGAGTGTTGCTTTGAAATTGAAAGTTTTTTATTACTTAGCGGATTTAGAGTTTTCGTATAAATAAATGGGACAGGAAATACAATTTAGTAACAATTTGTAATCAAACATTAAACTCTAGAAAAAACTTCTTTATTATTTGTTAATGATTTGAATGTTCTAACAGCAAAATGCTAAAAAGAATTATTTTATCCTATTCGCACAACTTGAATTCAAGAATTTTTTATAAGGCAAGCTTTTTCATAAAATGTTGGTTCATTAAAAAAACTGGTAGCTGAAACGATAAATTTATAATTACGCAATGTAATAGCAATATGTTAAAGCATTCGTTAGTTGTTTCTCACATTACTTCGTTGAAATTAATATTAATTAATGATAATGTTATTAGTAATTTCAGCAGTTTTTATTTCAATTATTTGCTTGTCTAAAGTTATTGTCAATAGGGCGTTAGTACATTGGAACACGTATCAAGCAAATAAATGAAATAAAAGCTGTTGAAATTACAAATATATTATAATTATTTATTAATTTAATTGTAATATATTTATAACGTAAATACAATCCAACTCTGTTATAACTAAACTTATAGTATAATGCACATATTTGCTTGTTAACGGTTAAACGAAAACTATCGTATTTATTGTGAAAAAAGTACAATCCAGATAATTTGTAATTAGGATAACCATTATCTACCTACAAAAGTAAATAAAACCATAGATGCATGTACATACGTATTAACTGTAGTAGAGTTCAGATGATTTTTTTATAAATACAGCCGAACCTCGATAAATTAAAGTTTAGGGGAAATCAAAAATAATTTGAGTTATCGAAAATAGCTCAAAAATTACATATACATTTAATTTTTGTTATATTATATACATATAGATGTGCTTTATACAAAATAATCAGTATACATAAGTAGTCACTGACAATTCTTATCAAGACCATAGTTATATAAGTTACGATGTTTATTTGAAGGTTATATTTAATTTGTATTTGGTACTACAAAGTAGTAGGTATGCAAGAACGGAAAATACGCGCTGTTCGATGTCTACAATGAATGCTGTACTATAATATTTAAGTTCAATTGACATGCCGCAGCCAAAAGTGTAAGTAAATACTTTGACTTATCAAAAAATTCGACTTATTGAAATTCGAGTTATCTGTATAAAAATATGAACATTGGGATCGTTATTTTGTCGGGAAACAGCTTCTAGTGTGAGTAATAAAAAAGAAGTTCGACTGTATGTCGTCGATTGTTTAACTCTTAAATACCTGCGATTAGATACGCCTAAAAACGTTTTGTAGAATTACATAAATATTTGGAAACTAGTATAATTTGAATCGAAAAACTACGTTAATAGTTCCATACCAGAAAAATTTTTAAATTTCAGGATTATCTAATGTGCATTAGTAAAATCTTTCGCTGCTCACTATTAAGCAGGTAAATACCTGCCCAAAGTAAAGCATTCAACCCAGGAAAATACTAGAAACTAATCACTTACCTATTTGAAAGTATATATAAACATAAATATTTCCTGTGCAATACAAACTAGTATATTTTTTTTACTAATTGCGGGTTTTTCTGAAGCTTGTGATCGTTGTTAGCAGGAAATATAAAACAATAAATAATGCAAATTTCGACATTTATTTAATAAATATTCGCTACATCCAGGAATTCGTTGTACCCGAGTTCATCTTAAGTGAATTGGGCTGAGTGCAAGTGCATATAATCAAGGAGGTTTACTTCATAAGAAGATGTTTAGGATCTGTTTGATGTCAATGTCGAGAAAATTGAGAACATTTTTTCAAATGTAGCTAAATGTTGACATGGGTAAAGTAAATGAATTTCTAATATAGACTGTTTATATTTTTACAATTTTTTGGGGCTTTTGATATTAAACCAACAAAAATGTTGTAAACGATTAAAATGGGACTTTTTAATAAAATTCTTACAGCGCCATAGAATATAGATTATACACCCCTTCCCTTGGCTTTGCATTTACAGTAGAACCTGCGAAAGTGACCACCTCTATATTATGACCATCTGGTTAAAGTGACCAGTTTTTCCCGGTCCCTGCCAAAATCGTATCTTTTTAATGTACCTACCTTATTTCCTATATAGTGACCACCCGCCTATTGTGACCAGTGACCGGTATCAACAAATACATCCATTTAAAATCTATCTCCTTAATGTGACCAGCTCAACTACCTTTCCAAAATTCCAAGTAGGATATTGCAATTAGTATACAATAAACCACCTGCAACATCTGCTTACCATTTTAAGTTGTAAATCCTATACATACAATAGAGCACTTAAAGAAATTCTTTCTTGTTGAAACCTGGCATTCCTCAATAAAATTAAAATGCAGGATTTTACGTCATTGGTACTATGTGGCTTGGATCTTATTGAAGGTGCGAGCACCAAATATATTCGAATCAGAAGACAAAATTGGAGAGCAAGATTTATTTAAGTCTGTACAAGATTATGGAATTGTGTAACTATGTAAACAAAATAAAAAAGAAAAACCTTAACAGCCCCACTAACTAGATGAACGAGCACTACAGTACATTACAATCCTAATGATGGAATTTTCTGAAAAATGATTGTAACGATTAACTCCTGGGGCAGTTTTAGTTAACGATTAGAATGTTATGAACGTTAATCCTTGCATACCTATTTAAAGGTTCCTTCAGTCAGAAATCATTCTGTTTTTAATTTTACTTTCTGCGAGTAAAGTGCTAAAACGGCCATGAACATTCATCTTGAAGTGTTAGTTTATCAGATTCCAGCAATTCGCGGAACGCCCAATAAACTTTGTCCCTTGAAAATGGTTAAGGTAATAAACTGCACTTAATGGAGATATTGGCTCCAATTTATCAAGCAAAAGGGAAAATAGGTGAACTATTTATGAAAAACGATTAAAAAGTAGTAAACAAAGAACTTTGGAAAGTTTTTTTAAACAATAGTTTATTTGTCTGAGATGTAGCAGTAGTAGCACCTACGTCTGTACATACATATGTATGTACATATTTATGTCAACACGTTTATGTAATTTAGTAGATATATGTATCACCATCTATAAGTTTATCGTTTTATTTTGGGTGTGTCAGAAAAATCGAATGAGCTACTAGGAATTCAATTTTCTGTAAACTGACCACCTGCTTAAAGTGACCATTTTGTACCAGTCCCTTGGGTGGTCACTTTAGACAGGTTCTACTGTATTTAGAGACGATAGTCACAAAGTTCCTAATTAACAGTGAACAAAAAAGAGCAATATTCCATATGACTTTGTAATACAGAATATATTTTAAGTCTCAGTGGAAATCTAAAACGGTAGTCATTAAAAATAAATAATTGTTTATTAATTGCTCTGTGATAATTGTTAAGAACCAACGATGATAAAGGGACGTCCTATTCTATGTATATATTATTGTATAGTATTTTATGATATCCTACCAACACTAAGATTTGCAGAAATTTAGAAATGATAAAAAGTAGGTTTTTCATATTATGTGAATTGAATTAGAGCAACACCAAACCTAAAACATTCTTAGATGTGGTTGTATCCATTTATAATTTTAATTCATTGTAAACCTTCATAGATTTATTGATCGTTTTGTAAGAGCGAGATCGAGAACGGGGTTTTCTAAGCATCGCTAAGCCACAGCCTTCTCTTAGAGAAGGCTCTTAGAGAAGGCTGTGGCTAAGCACTGCAGCCATCATTGCCTTATTGTACACCCTAACTAAGAATTTTGCCTATCTGGGGTAATGCCAACTTCAGTAGTGATTTTTAACGTGTCAAGTTTCAGTTTTTGCCCGCTAGAAAAATCTCACCGACCTCGGCCAGGTTCGACCCCGCGTCGCTTGGATCTAAAGGCGTTAACCACTAGACCACCGAGGGCGGCGAACCTTCATAGATACATTTAGGTATATCATAAAATCTATTATCAACGTATGATTAAAGGTTGTTATAAATATTTTTCTTATGGATACCATGATTAATTCTAATACTTATATTTAAACCATATTTCTTTCTTAATTTAGTCATATTACATTTGTTAAAATGTATTTCAACGTACAAAGTATCAAAAAAATATTCCGGCTACCTACTTCATATTTAATTTTTTTTATTATTAAAAAATAATGTGAAAATCAATTACTTAAAACAGATATTCGAACTAAAATCCATTTTCCCTAAGCTACAAATTGATTTTAACTCTAACTTTTTTGATACTTTTTTAGGTTAATAACCGAAATCAAATATAAAACATTATCCATACCTACCACAAATCTCACAAAAATGCACTTGTCACTCACAGAAACAGGTTGTTTCTACCATCTTACGACCCCAGGGGCCCTGAAATTAAATCTTTTGAAAATAACCCCTCTTTGTAGAGTTTCCTACCGTTCATTCATTCTTGTACGGAACAAGTCTTGCAATCCAGACAACTTTAAGTAGCGTCTATAGAGAATATAATGAGCACAAGGGTCTACATTAAAGGAGTCACTAGGGCGTTGAAAGGAAAATGTTTAACTTAAGGTGCCTTATTATTCTTCCTCTTTGACACCTGTTGCTGGCTGTACGTAGATAGGTGTCTTGAATTGTAAAGCAACGACTATCGATTAAAAATAATCGGAAAACTGTATTAATGCAAAAGAATTTAATTTGGCTAGATACAAGAAAGATTATAAATGAAATTTGTTGGATAATTTCGAAAGGAAGAGGTGTATTCAAATTATGTATTATACAGGGTGGTCCAACAGTGCGAGAACGAATTATCATACTTTAATGATAAAAATATCCACACACTTTTTTAAGCAGGGATATATACAGGGTTATTTTTATGCAACCCATTTTACAATTCATAGCTTACCTTATTTATAATTTGAAATGTTTATATACTAGGAATTATTCTCCTCCTTGTTTCCATAGAGGTAAGTGTGATTAATTAAAATATTGGTAGTTGTTTAAGATTATGTGTCATACGAAGTAAAATTAATAACAACCACGAGAGAGTAGATATGCTTTTAATTTTGAGTGCTTTGTCTCTCACGAAACTTAACGATTTTCTGACCTATGCCTGTGTTGCGCATTTTAAAGTACCACAGACATAGAGAACCTACAACTTAACGTAGGCTTAGCGCTACGGGAAATGTAAACACTTCTACTCCAGAGAAGATTTACTAAGCAAAAAAGGTTCTCTGGTTTGCTATTGCTTTGCGAGGGAGAACGGCCGATAAAAATCCGATGTTCCGGTACTGAGAATTGAACCCCAGACCTTCAGCGCTAATCTTTATCCCACAATCGCCTCTATGGTTCTTAGTACATACAAATTTCAATAAAATTATAATTAAGGTGAACTGTGCTTGTAAAATGGGGCAATTACGTGAATATTAAACTGCACATATAAAGAATGATCTACAGGGTTTTACGTAAGAAAATGCTAGATCACACATTTTTAAATGGAACGTTATGTATACGTTTACATTTTTCAATTCTTAATCATTAAAGGATAAAAATAATATACGATTGTAAAGGTCTAAATTCAATAGTTATTCATTATTTAGTTGTTTGTATTAACGAATACTACAAGAAATTTGTTGCTTCGAAGAAACATAATAACTATAATTTACTAAAGAAAGTTATTGGGTCTTAGTTTTCAAACTCAAGCATGTGGCCACTTAAAACTCAACCCATGTTTTATACAGGGTGATCGTTGATCGCTAAATGCCCAGTTACTTGTTTTTTATGTGAAATACACTGTACATTAGCTAACCAAAATCGTATTGATAATATTGATTATATGTCCAACAAGTAATCTTGCAGCATTTGAGTTTAAAACGTTGTAAATATCTGAGAAATCTGTTGTTATACTGGGTAATTCATTTACGTAAATCAATTTTATTAACTTGTTCAAGTCCTAAAATAAATACCCCGTCCACTGTTGTATTTAAAACCTCAACAATAGTTTTATCTCAACTGCTGGCAAATCATTTTTAAATACGTAGAGCAAGGTTGACGCAATTATCCAGATATCATTGAGCATTACATCATAATTTGAAAATGTTACCTTCGTGATTGTACCAAGTATGTACTTCAGATATTCAGAACATTGGTATATCAAATAGAATCTAATATAATACACTTTCATATTACTAAAATAAAAACTAAATAATAGGAAGTTTCATTAAAAAAGAAAGTGATAAGGCATGTTTCGTATAGCGAGCACCCTGTATAATACGTGCGGTTATTATTTAAGTAACCACGCGGGTTTGAAGACGATGTACTAACATTTTCTTCCATTACATCAAATTTCCCGAAATATTAACTTAAACAGTTGAATAACGCAGAAAGTATTGAATTTAGACCCTCATAATCTTTCATTATTTTCATTCCCCATTGATAAGGTAAAAAAATTTAAAAAAATACAAATATTGTTTATTTCGGAATACCTCCATAAATTTGGTGTGGCACTATTAGATGTATCACTCTGTAGAAGCGAGAATATTTTAAAATGTGCATTTTATGATTCTGCATAACTCTGACTAACAAAATATTTGGATATTTTCATCATTAGAGCTCAATTGATAATGATACTGAAATGAGTGATGATATACTTAGTTTTGAGCTTTTTATATTTTAGCACACGGGGTAATGTTTAACAGATTAGAAAATGTTATATTTAAATCAAAAATAAATAATTCTAAATATTTATTTAATTTTAAAAAGTGCATTAGTAAATATAATTAGAGATATAATTACATACCTACTATAATACTACTACAAAAATTTAATTACTTGGTATGCTGTTTAACCAGCGAAGACATGATCAATGCATCAAAGGAAGGTGGTCGCGTGGCTTCGACCCTTTACCTTTAGCCGCGGGAGAGAACAAAGGGGCCGACAGCTGCACCAGCAGACCGGTGGTGCTTCGTACACTTGGATTTGCCAAAAAAGAGGGGACAACACCGTCCGCGTCGTACTTGTGACCACCATAACAGGAACTCTCAAACAATCTTAACTTATGTTTCGGTTTCACGTTTGATTGCATAGAACACTGGAAAGTTGAAGCTGCTATAACCATGACAACACACCATACTGGGTCTACTGGACTGAATGTAATCAAACTCCGTATATAAGTTACTTTTGACGACTTTAACACAAAGGAAGTTATATTAGCAAATATGAGTCATGTTAGAGTTTAACATAAAGTATTATGTAATAGATTGCTCCAACAGAAGACAAAATAAACTTTGACTTTCAGGGCCTACTAAAGTGACTCAAAATTAGCGTTTTTTAACCGTTCAACATGTCCCTGTTATATATGTACTTATAGTATAATGAAATTGTTTTACCTTATTGCAAACTACCTATAATTTAAGAACATAATATATTCTACCCAATGTCAAAGATTGATCAAGTTTGATTAAAATCAGAACAATGACAAAATTCTGCAACCAATTTAGCTTGTGGTATACTATACGCATCGCCTATCACATTGGCTGCAGTTCACTTTCCAACGTTGAGGTAGACTGCCGTAGACTACCCTAAACTCAGGAAAGGACAGGAAAACTAGTATAATGGTTTCAGTTGATTTTGAACAGTCAGGTCATTTAAGATCCCCTTAAATTTCATAATAATTGTTACAGAAGAGCAAAATATATAGCTAACTAAAAAGATTATACATTCTGAGAAATATTTAGCAAGTTCCAAGTTGAATAATATACCATTGGGATCTTGGAAACGGTAAAATATACAACTTCCGTTAAATAGAGAATAAAGAAGGTGTTTATTTGAATAAAAAAGAACAAGCTACTGGTTAAAATTTCTTCTGTCGCCGTAGCTACGTTAATTGCGAACTTTCAACTTTTTTTTAACTAGAAGACAACGTATCCAAAATTTAAATAAACCGAAATGAATTATCGAAAAAATCCTGCAAACTATCAATAAATAATTGCCAAAAATACGGTAAAATCAACCTAAGCTAATGATATGCATGGACTTATTGTAGTAAAATATTTTCCTTTTATTTTAAACTGACAGAAAATTATATTCTGGGAATGATATCCTTAAAGAGTGGTAGCTTTTAAGGATTTAATTGACATAACCCCAAAGATAGAATATATCTAATTTTCTTATAATCAGAACAATGTCAAATCTCTGCAACCAATATATTTTGTGGTATATTTTACGCATCACCTATTACATTGGCTGCAGTTCGCTTTCGAGCATTCAGGTACACTACGCTAAGCCTGGAAAATGATACGAAAACTAATATAATAGTTTGCCGATGTAAACACTTAAACAGTCAAAGTGATTTAAAATCCTCTTAAATTTCATAAGTATTGCTACAGAAGGGCAAAATATATGAAAATACTGAATTAAAGAGATTCAACCTTTTGAAAAATGTACAGGGTGTCTCAAATTGAGTAATGCACCATTGGGATCTCGGGCATGGTAACATATACAACTTTGGTTAAATACAGAAAAAAATATGTTGTTTATTTAAATAAGAAAAAGAACAAGCTACTGGTTAGAATTTCTATTATAACTGTAGCTACGTTAACTGCGCCCTTTCAACTTAGATCGGTTTTTTAACCAATAGACAACATATCCAAAATTAAAATAAAGTGAAAAAACATCTAAAAAATCATACAAACTGATAGTAATTTCTAGAAATACGGTAAAATCTACATAAATTAATAATATAAACACCTATTTTAGTGAACTTTTCCTTTTACTAGAAACTGGTGGAAAATTATATTCAGTGCATTATATCCTTAAGTCAGTGGCGGTTTCTCCTTTAGGTCAATTGGTCATTGACCTCCCAATACAATGAGGAAAAATAAATAATTAATTTGTGTTCGAGTACGTAACATATTACATACAATAATTTATATAAAAAATATGTTTTCATTAAATTATGTTTGAGATTTCAATCTGAACGCTGCCAAAAAATATATAAGGAGGCCGGAGGGCATAAGTTGCATTTGTCCCATTTGACTGGGAACTTAAATGAGTAGGAGTGAAATAGACAGCTCACCGCAGTTGACGGGTTAGACCAGGACAGAATATAGAAATAGGGCTGGAAGCCGCCAGGCTCGTATTTGCGATTTTGCTGCAGTGCAATTTGAAATTCGTAATTCATCAGTCTGGCTTTCACCTTCGATTTTGTTGATTGTTGTTTCTCGTGTAGTGATAGGATGGCTGTGCAAACAATATTAGAACTTAAAACGCAAAATGGTTGGGATTTTGAACAACGTTTACAGTTTAAAAAAAAAGGATTGCCGCGCCCAAATCTTCATATAAAGCAAACATCGAAATGCCGAAATAAGGAAGTTAACAGGTATTTCAATCAATCGATGTATGAGCTGTCAGATTGGATTTGCGGTTGTGAAACAAATAACGCGTTTTATTGTTACGTGTGTTTATTTTTTTCGGAAGATGTAACTTGGTGCAAAACCGGGGTCATTGATTTGAAACATTTAAAGGATAAAATTCAGAAACATGCTGTATCAGCAAATCACATTAAAAACTCTATTAATTTTGCTACGCTTGGCAATGTGGATATTAGAGTGCAATTAGACAGTGCGTATCGGAAGTCGATAAAAGATTTTAATGCGAGTGTTGACAAAAATAGGTACATTTTAAATAAAATTATTGACTGCATCAAATTCTGTGGTGCTTTCGAATTAGCATTGCGAGCACATGATGAAACTGACTCTTCCAAAAACCCGGGTATATTTCGAGGTCTGATAAATTTTGTTTCGGAATTGGACTCTATTTTTAAAGCGCATGTGGACAATCAACACAGTACGATTTTTAAAGGAATATCAAAAACGGTACAAAACGATTTATTGGATTCGATGCTAGCTGTAATTCATGAAAAAATTAAGTCCGAGATTGAACAAGCTGATTTTATAGCGATTCAGGTTGATGAAACCACAGACAGTTCTAACAAAACACAAATGGTTTTTATTGTTAGATACGTCTTAAGCGGCGTTGTGCACGAGAGGTTTTGGAAATTTATTAATCCACTAGGTACTACAGCACAAGAATTAACTAATGCAATTTTGAAAGAACTTGAAATTCTAAAAGTCAATGACAAACCTGAAAAGTTAATTGCTCAAAGCTACGATGGCGCTGCGGTTATGAGTGGGAAATTTGGAGGAGTTCAAGCAAAAATTAAGCAAAATTATCCGTCAGCCAATTTTATTCATTGCTATGCCCATCAGCTTAACTTAATATTGCAAAAAGCCGCGAATCAAGATAAACATATTAGAATCTTTTTTGCCAATTTACAAAGTTTCTCGTCATTTTTTGGAAAATCGCCGAAGCGAACAGCAGTGTTAGATGAAATAGTCAAGGTGAGATTACCGAAAGCAGCGCCAACGAGATGGTATTTTAATACGAAGTGTGTTGAAACCGTTTTCGCTTATCAAAATGAAATACTGACTTGCATGGAAAAAATAATCGACACAGAAGAAGAATCTAAAAGTTTAAATCAAGCTATTGGATTAAAAAATTATTTACAAAATGAAGATTTTTTGTACTGGTTAGATGTTTTTCATCTGATTATGCCTCATTGTGATATACTGTTTAATCAACTGCAAAAACGTGATATAGATGTTATATCTGTATATATTTCTGATTTTAAGAGCAACATAGAAAAAGTTAGGAATAAAATTATGAGTAATCTCGTGTCAGCTGTTCCATCAACAAGCAGAAAACGAAGCAAAACTGAAGATTCAAAACGTCGAATTGCGCTAGAAGTTTGTGACATCATTGTATCGGAGATTGAACAGAGATTCAGTTTTACTAATCATTTAATTATTTCGCAGTTATTTCAAGCTGATAAATTCGAGGACTACAAAAAATGTTTTCCACAAAATGCTTTTACATTAGTCAAGACCTGTTACCCCATTATAAACGATTTAAAATTAAAAACTGAACTAGAAGTTCTTTACGAGCGTGAAGATTTTTATGGCAGTGCCGGTGCTATTGCTATTCTACAAATATTTATAAACAATAATCTTTGTCAGACTTTTTCTGAAAGCGTAAAACTTCTCAGTATTTTGTGTACTTTGCCGATGACTACTGTGGAAAGCGAGCGTTGCTTCTCCACTTTAAAGAGAATAAAAACATTTTTGCGTAATACAATGGGACAAGGAAGATTAAGTGCGTTAGCTATGTTAAGCATAGAAAAATCGCTCGTTCAAAACATTGATAATTTTAATGAACTAGTGATAAACCATTTTGCCAACGCCAAGGACCGAAGAGTCGACTTGAAATATAAGTCCTTCTAACACTTGGGTAACTAAGTATACATTTTTGTTAAAACATATTTGATGACCTCCCAGTGTACCACGCCACGAGCCGCCACTGAGTACAACCATAATAATTAAAAGCACCTGCACATAATTAATATCCTAAGTTTGCTAAATTGAGTCTTGAACCAGTAATTTCTTGATTAATTTAAAGTTCTCGTACCGAAATATCTTTCCGAGCCAATATTTTTGAGCGTCCTTTCTTGAAATTTCTTGCTACTTCCCCATAAATAAATAATAAGACTTACGGAAACTTGCACGAACTTCCGACTTTAGCTTTCACACAAAATCAGCTTCCTTAACTCGCTGAAAAAATTTCATGCTCTAATAACAACTTTCGGGTAATTAAAGCTTATCCGTATATAAGCGTCAGCTAAAATACCAACCACCCACGTACTCTAATAAATATCGATTGCAACTGAAAATAATTTTAAAGGTGCTTGTCTTAGGTCTAAAAGTGAAGGTTTTTGATATGGTTTTAACTTTGTCCTTTGGCCGGTATTTATATGAGTAATTTACTGTTATCTATTTAGACTTAGACGTATTGTCTTTGGTTTTATTTCAACGGATTTCCATCGCGTCAGCCAAGAAAACGAAACGAAATAACGAGAAGCCAGATTGATTATAGCCTTGTAATTAAATTATGTCGCCGACACCAAAGGTCAACTTCTGTTTATTTTAGGATAAAAAACTTCCTATTTTTCGCAACGATAATTAAAAATCTTCTTTTTCATGTTGGGATATAAATATTACAGTGCAATACTTCATTTGCCATAGATAGACATGTAGTGTGCAAAGTCGAGAGGTTAAAAATGAAATCATCAAGAGGCTACTAAAGTAGCTCAAAATAGGCTAACCTGGCGTTTTCTAGTATCACCTTAGTTACGTTAATATACAACCTCTCTGTATACCGTTTTTTACTAGTAGACAACATATCCAAGTTTGTAATAATGTGAAAAAAATATAAATACATATAACCAATAAAAAAAAATGCCTAAATAAAGTCAAATCAATCTACGTTTACAACATATTTGGACTTAAATTTAATGTCAAGATAAATCTTATTTAAACAAAAACAATATCAAAACTTTATAATCAACTTATTTGGTCGTACGTTAAATGTATTGCCTTTTACGTTGGCTACAGTTCCCTTTCCAGTGTTAAGGTAGACCGCACTAAGCATCGGGACAGGCAAAGAACTATAATAGTTTGTTGAATAGAAGTTGCTTTTACTTTTGACTTCACTGCCGTTTATGGTGCAAGTTTTTTTAGGCTATATTGATATAATTTCCAATATGAAATGCAATAAACTGAACAATAATTGTATGGGAAATTTAAAAAATATCTCTAGAGCTAGAAAAGATTCAAATACTAAGACTCTTAAAAGAATATAAAAAATTTAAGTGAAATATTTTCAAATTAGATATCTATTTAATGAAAGAAAAATACATGTAATAAATTTTCTATGCAATGTTTCCTAAATTACTTCAGTGTAAGTCAGAATTAAAATTAACCAAGTCTTGCTACATCTGTATTTAAATCAACAGGATATTGCGTGCTTTGATCTCATTAACAATAAGAAATGAGTTCACCGTAAATTAATCAAGTTATGTACTTAACAACAACTAAAGTTAAAATAATGTTAGACGCGTCGGTTAAAGTAATGCTTAGTCATCTCTATTCTTTATTACTGTTAATACTCATTTTATGAAGGTCGTTTTCAATTATTTGAGCTTAAAACTATGCAGCGGAACGCGCACGCTGTATCGTGCAATTTTTACGATTTTTTTACGGTCAATATCATTATTGTCCGAAAGAAATATACCTAGATAAACCAATCTATGGTGTTTTTCGAATTAAATTTTTATTAAAGTTAAACAGTTCTATAAAAACATCATTTTTAAATTTCGATAGATTAATCTATGGAATTCCATGCTTCAAGTTTTCTTCTACAAGATTTAAATATATTAAAAACAGCATTGGATTATTACACTACCTCGGTTAATAAATTAATCGTATCAAAAAGAATGTGATAACATATCTGCGCAAATACCACTCCAGTTACAATTTCTACTAAGCAAAGTGTAGCGGAAGTTCTAAGTTGCATTTAATTTGCTAATTCTGTGCAGAAACTCAAGTTTTTTTGCAAGTAATATATTTAAAAGCATATACGTTTATTTCATATTGCGGTACGCCCAGTACATAAATATTGTAAATCGTGAACATTTTTAAATACATCTAGTCACACAAAACCTATTTTTTTAAATACATATGTTGATGATGGGTTTAATAATAAGGCATGGCGATACCACAGTATATGTAGTTTCTTTTGTTAACAGCCTTTTTGTTGCAGTGCTTCTCCTCAGCGTTAAGACAGAAACACAGGAGACCTACAGGTTAACGTCGAACTGAACGACGCAAACTCCGGAGAAGGTTTTGAATATTAAGAATAAGACTCCATGGTTGGCGGCCGTATTGGGATAGTATATGTGATGGTGGCAGCACATGTTTATATTACCATAATCAATATATTCTCCTGAAAAGGAACGCTCTGCCAGCTAAGTTACCACTACACTCAGTAACAATATATCATATTAATACGAGTATCGAATATCAATACCAGTTCGTATCGATTTATTACGTAAGTATTGAAACTATCGAGATATCGAAAATATCAAAGTATAGAAGCATCTAAAGCAGCTATACTCAACATGCGGCCCACGGGCTGTTGCTCACGTTGTTTGCATCAACGTATCTTTGTGAATCATTCTATTCCAAAATGAAATATGCGAAAAATGTATATAGAAATCGACTTAGTGCTTCTCACCTTTATGACGTATTGAGGGTAGCATGTAGCAATTATAACTCCGATTTGTCTAAAATGTTAAGGCACCTATCCCATTGTTTTACTAACCGACATATAGCCCGCTCATGGAATTCTTCTGGCTGCTGATTGAACAAGTCTTCCACAGCTATCTGTACTTCTGCGTCAGACTCAAAATACCGACCTGTTAACGCCTTTTTCAGCGGTGCAAAAATATGGAAACCGAAAGGCGATAGATCCGGGTTATATGGTGGATGTTCTAAAACCCTCCATTTTTTTCGTTAAAGATTTTCTTTTACCACATTACCATTGTCGTGCAGCAAAATGACCCCACGCCTAAGTTTTCCTGGACGTTTCCGTCTTATTGCTTGATGAAGTTTGTTCAAAGTTTCATTGTACAGATTTGCAATGACATTTACTCCAGGTTCTTTAAATTCTATCAACAAGGGTCCTTCAAGGTCAAAAAAAAAGTTAATATCACCTTGCCTGCAGAAGGTTCTGCTTTAAACTTCTTCGGTGGTGGTGAACTTGAATGTTTCCACTACATCGACAATAACTTACTGGATACTGGAGGTAGTAATGGCTCCAAGTTTCGTCACCAGCAACTATTGACAGAAGAAAGTCATCACCATTTTGCCTATAGTCTGTGATGTGTTGCAGAGATAAGCCCATTCGCAAGCATTTTTATTTATTAGACAAGTGACGAGGACTCCATTGCGAACAAACTTTCCCCCAAACTCAGATTACGAACAATACTATGGACAGATCCTACACTCGCACCAACAATTTCTGAAATTTCTCTAATTGAAATTCGACGATATTCTCTAACACGGCCTGCCACACATGCCATATTGTTTTCTGTTATTGCAGTACACCAGGCAACTGGTCGCGGCTCATTCATAGTCCCCTCTTTTCCATTCTTAAATTTTCGGCACCATTCCTTCACAGTTGAGTACGCAATACATGCATTTCCATACACTGCTTGCATTCGTGTATAAATCTGCAATGGCTGCATACCTTCAGCGCATAAAAATTGTATGACCGCACGCTTATCAAACTTGGACGGATTTTCAACAGCAAACGCCAGTTCAAAATCGAAGTTTTAAAAGTCAGAATGCAATTCAAACGCCAGAGCCTTATTAACGGGGTGCTTACAAACACTACTAACATTAACAAACATCATTTGAATTATTTGTTTTCAAGGCTACGTTGGGTTTCAGTTGAACAAGCCT
This sequence comes from Limonius californicus, assembly GCA_014611495.1. Classification (NCBI taxonomy): domain Eukaryota; kingdom Metazoa; phylum Arthropoda; class Insecta; order Coleoptera; family Elateridae; genus Limonius; species Limonius californicus. The sequence goes on from JABXWE010005488.1 coordinate 18,438, forward strand.
CGTAGTAAAAATATGTCTAAATATAAAAAACACTAATTTTTAAATAAAAGCTTGGATACATTTAGGCTTCGAGTTTTATTTTTTACATCATTGTACTATGAGGAACGCGAATCCCGGGAAGCCCAATGAAAATATGGGTCACAGCTAGCAGTCCACATCGGTGGACACACCATAGAAGTGTGATGAAAAACAGACTGCCGCCTACAGTAGAGGAAAAAGAGGTATAGTGTATAATGTTGCGGCCCTCTAACTTAGCAAACTTATGTATGTACCCGAGGAAAAAAAGGTCGATTATGGTTGATCTAAAGTATCAGTGTATGTACTTAGACGCTTTAGATGCTTATATAAAGTGTAGAGGTATGAAAGTAGGGTAGAGGTAGAAGAAATATTTAAACCGTGTTGGTATACAATATCATAGTGTATAATAATATAGGGAAATATATGTGATAAACATAAATCATCTGCGTTTACCAACTCTGTCTGAACTAATAAAATAAAGGTGTTTTTTAAACCACTACAAATGACTTAACAACTGATAATAAACATAATGGAGTAATCGAAATTCTATGGTTTTATTTTATTTCTAATAAATGCGTCACTCGATACATATAATTTGAACTATCAGATATTTGTCATTTCCATGCATTGATACGTCGACACTTCGTATTTTTATATCCTTGTATAACACGTGATGTGAGTCAAAGTATCAATACTATAAGTAAATATACTTTGTCCAGCCTTATACCATACCTTAAAATTACTGATCCAATTTTAAAGAAATTAAAAATAGACCAAGTATAGTAGACGGATTCTTACCTACCTAAATTTACCTGACGACCCTCCTTTCAATGCATTTCCCAACCGACATTATTAACAACTTGATAGTTTAATTTATTGAGGCAAAACTTGTGCAGGTAAAGCCGGTTTTGTTAAAAAGCGTTGGCATCGTTTCTAACAGCATAATAAGGTACACAATACCTTTCTAGAAGTCAAAATTTGGACAAGCTTAAATGCGTTTACTTTTCTACAGTGATGAAAATTCAATTAATCAAAAGGGTTTGTAGAACTATCTGCAAATGGGATTTAAATACTAACGAAAACTGTCAAACTAGAAATAACTGTAGATGAACGGAATGAGATACTGAACACCTGTCAACGAAAGATAAAAACAACCAGAAACCGTATCCAACTCCTACGGAATAAAAAAAGATACCTTATTCACCAACTGGTATTATATATCTATCGAACTTGGTACAGTGCTTACTTAGTAAACTTGGACATGTAAGTTAATAAATAATAATAAAGTTAGTAAAATGTTGAAGAAAGTATTTATTTCGTAACCATTTCATATGATACAATTGCTAGAATATCCTCATCATGAAATCTCATAGGTTTGGGTTAAGATATGTTACGCAATTTAGGGTATTCCTAGGCACATGGACCCGACTATTTCATAATGGTGGGTAAAGGATATACAAAACTGCGTATATATTAGTTTTCAACTTTTCTTGATTTATTTTTACAATTTTTTAAATTTATTCCTCTACATTTTGTATGGCTAAGAGAAAAGCGAGAAGGGAAGATTCAGACCCGAATAATTAAAATAAATCATGACACAGACTGCATAAGTTATACAGAAATGAATAAGATATGTGTAAATAGAAATATGTTGTATATACCGTGAGAGCAATAAAAACCCAACTTAAAAACAACCTTGGAATTTCTTGTCATAGATTAATTTGTAATTATAAACATGTAAACATTATAAATATTTTTAACTGTCATACATTAATAATTGACAGTTTAATTTCAATTTGTTAATTGTTTGCTGCCTTATTTCGTTGAAATTCCTACTTATATTTTAATAATAATAATAGGCAATTTCAACAAATATTTATTTTTGCTTGATACGTGAGATACTTGGAAAACCGCGTCCTAGATCTCGCTCTTTCAAATCATCATCATCATTTCGACATACAATATGTCATTATCAAAAGCATACCCTAGCTACAAATGTTTACTTCATTAAATGCTTTTGAAAATGACATATTGTATGTCGAAAGGCATATCAAGCAAAAATAAAAATAAAAACTTGTTGAAATTGCCTATTATCGTTATTTTTTTTTCTCATTCATTCATACTACCGTCCCCCCTCGAACCGCTTTCGCATTACTTCAGGGGGGTGCGGGCGTCCCGTACACACTAACCATTCATGCAACATGCACCCTAAACTTAACTAACTGAAATGCGGTCGCCCCAGCTGAGATTCGAAATCACAGCGGAACGAGCGCAATTCAGTGTGACCTCGAGTGGCAACGCGTTGCTGCGCTAGACCACCGAGGTCCCATTATTTAATTTCAAACTTTATTAGGCTATTTATTTAATTATTAATAGAAATTTAAAATTAACACTTTATTTTGCCATTGTTTGCCTATACTTTTAGTTAGTTGTATTCAAGGTTACATTTCCGTCTCAAGTGTTTTTTGATCCTTGTGGTCGAAGTAGTGAGGTTATGCAGTTATGGGTCATGTAAATAAACATCTTTTTGAAATAAAATTGTTGCATACACATTTACAGAACAAAATAAATAAAGGATTTTAAAGAAGATATTGAAAATGTTACCATTTTTTTCTAGACATAAATGCACTCTTCTCTTAAGATTTTCAAACACATTCACCAGAGTATCAGGGGTACGTTCATCTAACTTTTGTGAACTGGCATTTTGTAAATCTTATAGATTCTGTGGTCTATTACCAACAATATTGATTTTTACACAAAGGAATAGAAAGAAGTCTGGATCAGGTGAACTTGGTGGAAACAAATGTCTACTAATTAACCGATCATCATAAAATTCCTGTAAAAATTGTATGCCCCGATTAGTAGTATGTGCGGTGGCATTGTCCTGCGGGAAGTAAGCATTTTTAATTTCATCATTATGAAGTTCATTGAAAATGGGGGGTTAAAATATCTGAAGGTAATAATCGGCAGTTGTATTTGTTGCAAAAACTTGTAAACTATTCGTTTTCTTGAAACAGCGACCTATAAAGGGATTTTCTGTGGAAGTAACGGTGTTTCCCCTAACATATGCGGATTATCTGTTGCCCATACTGACTGTTAAGATACCAGTTGAGGCTTCATCGCTGAACCAAGTAATATTCAATATGCCATTTTTATTTATGTCGTTTAAGAACCGGTGACAATAATTTGTTCTAGGTTAGAATTCAGGCGGTAAAAGTTGATGAACCATTTGCATTTTGTATGGAAACATGCTCAAATCTTTTTTTCATTCTTCGACAAATACCGAATTCTTCCTGATCCGTTTTTCGCTTCAACGCTTCCACTTTCTACAACATTATTGGCAGTTTGATAGAAATTGTGTAAGTGAAGTTTGCAGCCTCATTCGGATAACGCTGTTGAAATTCTGTGAAACAGGTTTATAATGAATATTGCCATTCATCATTTTCATTCTTTGTACCATTACGAATAAAAGATTTTATTATGAATATTTTATGTTCCACTATAAACATATTTAAATCCACAGTATTATAATATGTAATTGTAATAACTTTTGCTGTAATCAATTAATTAAATAAATAACCTAATAAAATTTGAAATTTCAACTGTCAATTATTACTGTATGACAGTTAAAAATACATATTTATACTATTTACATCTTTATAAATTATTACTCTAAAACGAGACTTTAAAATTGTACGCGTGTCTCTGACTTGCGTTTTTCTTGCTCTCGCGGTAGAAAGCTGCAACGACCAATCAATAAGATGAAAACTGCCGATGATGCTCAATGAGTACAGAAATTATAAACAAAAAACTTCTTGATGTAAATAACTAGACGATTACCTAAATTGCAATTTAATGCAAACAAAAAAATGCCAATAATAGATTACCGCAACTAAAGCGTTGCATTAGAAAAATAACGGTTTGTGTTTTCTGACCTGCCAGAGACTTTCAATTTCAGAATTTATAAGCGGTTAAAACTGAAAACCAACTTATTACATTTATGATGTGGATGTACACGTTGTTTTATCTAAATTAAAATTTATCGTACAATTTATAACTGAATAATTGTGCTTTCCCACATATACTTTGCTTCGATGATCATGATTACCAAAAATAAGTACATAGGTTGTAGACGGTATAGAATAAAACTGCAAGAATAAATGCAGCAGTTATATTCATATTGATTATAAACTCCAATTTCTTTTAGAGAAAATTAGCTGACGTCATCCCCCTTTAATTTCCGGTTAATATCACCGTGAAGCGTATGTTACCACAATAATTATTTGTCGCGGTTTATAGAATATGTTTCTGATCATTAACAAGGGTTTATACCGCTTAATTCGTTGCTGATAAACTGTTGAGGGAACTGTAATCCTACTTTTAACTTTTGAATTTGAAGAGACCGATGTAAGTAATTGGTTATATTTTTAATATACAATTAAAAAAAAACTGCATATTTATATTCAATTGCAGTGTATACTTACAACCTAGCACAACAATAAGTAACATAACTCTTCATACACAAGTTGTACGTCTGTCCTCCAAGAGCCATATTCTATTTTACTTTGACAACTTTCTGGAATGCTCTATAAGTATAGGTTATGTTAGAATTGGAATCAAGTTAGATTTGGTTTGATTCAAAAAAGTTTTGTTTACGAAATTATTAATATCCAAAAAACAATAAACCAGATAACCGTTTCATAAATGAACAATTACAGGATGTGGGTATGGCATTAATAAGTCGCAACTACCTATAACGATGTTGTGGTTGACATAACTCATTATGAGGGAAACCACAGCGCATATTTTTTTGTTATACACGCAATGTTAAGTGTGCATCATAGAAAAGTTATGAGTAAAAAAGTATGATCGTTTATTATCGTTTCCTCGGTAATACCGCTTAGTAGATGTCGAGTTAATGTAAAATAATAAAAAATGAGTGAAACACTTTCGCAGCACTTGCTTTAAATTATAATCTCTATACGGGGTGGCCCACCTAAAACGAAACAGGCATGTTTTATCACACTAAACCGCAATTCGTCGAAAAACGCCCGAATAAGTCAAATTAAATTGCCAGGAGAACATGTAATCTGCTATTATCGTTCACCTATCTTCAACCCCTAAATTGGGATAACTATCACCCCAAAAATTTTAAATGGCTCGGGATATCAAAAGATTTGAAAGCTCGGTGAATTTGCTTTCCAGTAGTGTTTAATTATTGAATTCCGAGCATTAGTTCTCGCGAAAATGGAGTCCCAAGTATCAGAGCAGTAAATGTTCGAAATTAGCACCCCCAGCGTCCATACAGTAAGTAATAAAGGTTGTGTTCAATGTGTCGTCGCACATTGTAATATTTGCGGGGTGATTAGACGGCATATGTTGTCGTAAATCTTATAAGAATCGGGTTGGGTTGTCAATTTTACTGTTTAAATTACCCCATAAAAATAAATCTTGCAGAGATAAATCTGGCAACCTTGTGGGCCATTTCATAGCGACTCTTCTTCCTGTCCACTGACCCGGAAAAATTACCGATGTAACTTCGTAAGTAGCTATAATATACTTACAAATGCCCATTACGTGCTAGATAATAGAATCAATAAACTACAGATATTAATATTTTTGTTTCGTATCTAATTGCAAGTATCGGACTCCTGTGTGGTTTGTAATAAGTAGGCTTCATCAAACTTGGAGAGGTCCATTATCAGTTAAAGCTATTCAGCACTAATAACCAAGTTAGCAAATGGAATTACTGCAACTCCAAAAGACGTACACGCAGTGGTTACTTTAAGAAAAAAAGTTCCTGTAGATGTCCGAAAAAGCTTCAATATGGACTTGCATATACGATAACGACGTTTTCTATATTAGCTGCAACACGATAGTTCCTCTTAATTGAAAACAAACCGATAATTAAGCGGACAAACGTTACTACTCAACACGTTGTAATAAACACGTTTTGTTATTAGTTAGTAGGTACTAATTAGTTAGCAATCTCGGTGGAGCAGTGCGAATACGCACTACCACTCGAGGTCACAGTGTAATGCGGTCCGATGGGCCGCGTGTTTGAACCCAGGCTGAAGCGACCGTATTTCACGTAGTTAAGTTTAGGGTGCATGAATGGTTAGTGTGTAAGGGTCGCCCGCACCCCCCTAAAGTAATGCGAAAGCGGTTCCGGGTGGGGGGGACGGTAGTATGAATGAATGAAAAAAAGGTACTAATTAGTTGTATTCTTATTTTTCTGTATGGTAAATAGAATTTTAAAAAGTAGAAATGAAACAATGCAAAAATATAGAAAATATCGTTACGTTAAAGTTACTATTGGTGAAGTTCTCAATAAAAATGATCCAATAGATATAACTTCATAAAAGGTTTACTCCGTAATAGAGAATTTTAGGACCCACGTCCATGGGATTTTTTTGTTACAATGACTACCAAGTCATCTCCCAAGGCTTTTCGGTGTAATTTTTTAAACTTTTTAAATAATACCTATTTCTTTTTAAATTTAATGGTTTACGAAGTGCGGTTTTATTTGCAAACACAAAACTACACAGAAATTCCGATAGCGATGAGCTTCGACCTCCTATAACGCCACAAAATTTAATCAAAACCTTAGAATTCTTTGTAGGAAGAGCCGTTTCTCGTAGGAATTTTCACAAACTAATAGTAATGAACATCTCAACACTCACCGATACGGTCTCAAAATATGTTATATTTATGTACCCATCAAGGAAGATACGTACGCGGTGCGTTCGTAAAGTAAAGCCCCATTTCAGCACACACAAGCAACACATTATTACATTAGCATTGCATTTTCTACATTTTTACTTACAGGGGCTCTGGTATCCCCCCCCCCCCGTAGAGTTCACGTAGCATCTAGTAGCACACCCTTGGCATCACGCAGGACCGTTTTGAATAGATATTGACTGATGTTTCCTAGGAAAAATAACTCTCGATGATAGCATTGTAGAGGTAGTCAACGAATACAAATACCTAGGGCGTAACATCAGAATTCATAGAGATAATCAAACCCAGGAATTACAAAGAAGAATTTCTTTAAGGTGGGCAGCGTATGGCAGACTAAGAGATATTTTTAATACCAATATACCGATCAGCCTGAAGAGGAAAGTGTACAACGCATGTGTCTTACCTGTGATGACTTATGGGGTGGAGACACTTACACTCACAAAAAACACCATACGTAAACTAAAAGTTGCACAACGCAAAATGGAAAGGGCCATGTTAGGTATTCGATTACAAGAAACACACGCATTCGCCAAACCACAAAAGTAGAGGACGTTATATAGAAAGAATCACTAGGCTGAAATGGAAATGGGCGGGACACATTGTAAGACGCAAATATGACAGATGGTCAATAAGAATAATAAATTGGAGACCCCGAGCTAACAAAAGAAGCGGAGGAAGACCACCAAGTCGTTGGAACGACGATATAAAAAGAATTGCAGGGCATGGGGTTAGAGCCGCACAAGACCGAAGGCAGTGGAAATAGTTAATGTAGGCCTATGTTCAGCAGTGGACTTAAAAAAGGGCTGGGTAATGATGATGATGGACCTGTAACGGTTACGGGACAACTAAATGTTACTACCGGGCAATGGGTCTCCCCATACCATTGCCAGTACCCAACGACCACCGCAAGTCGCCGCACATGCCTCACAAGGAAAAGGGTGAGAGGCAGGCTCTCAACGCATAGTGTAATGCAGAGATCACTGGCTGCCGTCTCGGTCAAACAAGTCGAATTACCATGATAAGGCACTGACCCACCGAGCTTAAAGCAACTTACAATGAAACCCTGTGCGTGTACCCAACCCCCAGGCACCTTGGTTAGCTCACAATCCCCCAAGACTCAATCGTTATAACAGTAATTACAATTTCTAACAATACTACATTATCAAAAGCAAAAGAATTATCTACAGCTTCATACAATAACTTCTACAGCACACACCAACTGCTCATCTACTCCACCTGACAGTAGCATAAACATAAGTAAATACCACTTCCTTGCACAATTATTCAACACACTTTCGATATTCACTTAACCCGACACGCGAATCAATAAAAAAAAATATAATTTATTATACAAGGGTGCTATCATTTTAACCACAACTTTTAGATATACTATTAAATAAAAGAGCTTACAAAATATAATATACGTTATTAGACAAGGCAGCTGGTATTTTAACAATAACATTTAATAAAACAGCTTCATTTGACAAATACAAAAGCAAACAGAATATAAAACATTTAGTACAAAAATCGCATTCCTTTACATTTGAAAAATATTTGTATACGGTTTTACATCAGAATTTAAAAAAAATCATCGTTGCCTTAATTCTGGACTTTTAATATTAGGACTTTCTGTATATCGCTGTTTCAACATAGCAGATCAGGTTTAGCAAGAACGTCAAAACTGGTGTTCTTGATACAAAAATAAAACGGTTTTATTTGCTTTTATAATTTTTGGTATTTGTTAAAGTATTCCATCTGATAAACGCATACTACGCATAATATTGAAACATTGAACAAGCATCGAAGCGGACATACATGACGTATTGCGTTTATTTTTAGTTCATACACTGAAGAAACTCGTGTAATTTTGGCATATTAGATTCCACAGTAGGTCATATTTAGATAAACTTGTAGAGTTGCGATAGCCCTCGATGTATATCAATTAATTATCATGATGTGCTGCACGTGCTTCAAATAAACTCCTGGTTCAGAGAGCCACACTAAAACAGGGTTTGCATGAAAAATTTAGTAATTGGCTTATGGATATGACAGCGAAAGCACAAGGCCCGATGAACAAATTTAATCAACGTGGGAGGAATAATATTTTAAAAATGAATACCCCAACATATAAGCAATTAAATTAACTTAGATTAATTGGCAAAGTTTTTGTATTCGTGCTTAATTTTTAATTGGCACACGTAATGTAATTGTAATGTTAAGTGAATTTTATAAAGAAATTTTGTCGTTATTTTGATCTTTTAAAGTTTAAAAAAAACCCAAAAACAAATTTAATTTACCTGTCTGTGGCTGTGTGTGTCGTCGAAGCATCTACTCAGAATTTGATTAAATTTAACACTAAAGAGATGCGAAACTAAACGAATTTTTTTGAAAAATTTAGGATTGGAAGCAAAAGTTCTTTTGGTAACATTTTTTGAAAAAACTGAAGTTGACGGTTGGTTTCACATCGATCTTTTTACTCAAAATTAAGGCCCCTATAATTTTTTACCAATCCGAAGCTTAAATAAGTATTCATTCTCGCGGTACCGATGATCCGATCAACATAAAATCCTAGTTATTTAATTGCGCCTTAAATCGCAGTATCAGGAAAGTATTGAATATGCAACAATTGGAAAAGTAATATAATTACGTAATTCTGCTAACTGATAGGGATTAATAATTATGAAATATTTAGTCATAAAGTGGTACCTACTGATATTGAGTGTTGCAAGATAGAAATACAAAAGAACATTTAGTCAAAACTACAGATAAACAGTAGTGACATGTAGCAATAACTGATGTACGGTGGGTATTGAATTCAGCTGATCGCATTCATTGTAAAATTAAAATGTTGGCGAAAACAGGGTCGCATCTAGGAATGATTAATAGGAGGCACACGTTAAATCTTTTGAATCAAATTTGTTTTAACAATGTTTAATCAGGTTATATTGGGCGGCAGGTTAGCGCGTTAGACTTCTACGCTCAAGATCCTGAGTTCAATTCCCAGTACCGGAACAAAGGATTTTTAACGGCCATTCGCCCTCGCAAGGCAATGGCAAACCAGTGAGATATCCTGCCTAGTATAATATCTTATCTGGAGTAGAAGTGTTTACATTTCCCGTGGTTCGGAGCCCACGTTAAGCTGTAGGTCCTCTATGTCTGTGGCACTTTAAACGCGCAACACAGGCATAGAAGAGAAGATCGCTACGTCTCGTAAAAAATAAAGCACTCGAAGAAGAAGAAGAATCATGCCTCTTCACCTAAAATTTTCATTCAATTGCGAATATTCATTTAAATTACATAACAAATTATTTATCGGCATTACACCTATTAGGAGTCGTTAATGTATGGCATACATACACGTAGATACAATAAGCTTAGTGAAAACATACCCATTACATTTTTTCTGGTCCCCTTATACTTAAATTTAAATTTTAAATGCAGTCCGTCGAGCGTGAACGCAGTGACCATAAAAAATCTTACCTACAACACTCGTGCAATTGTAGTGAAGAGTCGGCCTCAAACGTATTTTAACTCTTCACTTATACTTCTGTAGCCATGGTAACGCCTACGTCAATATCTTCATTTGGCTCACGTTCAAGCAAGTGAAGAGTTCAGACGCAATCAGTCGCTTAACTGCATGTTTGGGTTTGGCCGTTGATTTTTAAACGATTTCAACAATTTTGAATTTACATTTTTAGCTGTAGTATTTAATATTTTCTCTCTCACTGATATATTATTTGATGTTCTCCAAAAGAAATCATTGGATATTAATTTTTGTGTTACAAAAATAATTAAAACTATTGAACTATTAAAGAGAAAAACGAATGACGATTTCTTTGATACACTCTTCGAAAAGACTAAGGAAATAGAAATAACACAAATATGGTAGCCTTACAAATAATAACATTAGAAGAAAATATCGAATTTTGTTTTATGAAGTACTGGATCACATTGTAATGGAAATGGAAGTAAGGTTTCAAGACTGCGATAAGTTACAATTCATGTCTGGCTGATACTACGAAATTCGAACAATATGATTCGTGTTTTCCGTCTAAAGTATGTATTTTAAAATTCAGGTCTATTTTATGACATAATATTTACAAAAATTCAGCGCCTTAAAAACAAATCAAATCTTCTTTATGTCGATGAAAGTTACCGCGATCTACAGACCCAAAAACTACTAGAAAATCTAAATGAGAACAAATAATTTTTTACCGAAGCCTACAAATTGTTCTGCCTCATATTAACTATTCGTCGACAAGTGCACCAATGGAAAAAAAATTTCTTGCCTTAAACGAATAAAAACGTACTTAAGAAATGCAGTATCTCAAGACAGGCTTTCTTCTTTGGCAAATATTTCAATTCAAAAAGAACTCTTATTAGAATTAATAAAAAAATCTACAATTTTTCGAAGACATAACAAATCATTTTTGCTGCATTAAAGGACAGAAGGATAGACTTGGTCTACAAAAATCAGATAAGTTGACATTGAATTATATTTTTTCTATTTGTTATTATTAGGGTTATTATAATAGCACTTCACCTATTTATTTACCCGCGAGTCGCCACTGATACAATGTTCCTCCTGTTTAACGTGGGGCCATGAAGATTGCACTGGCTATGCGGAATTGGGCGACTTCTATTAGGATTTTTATGTTTAGTCATTTTACCCCATTAGATTCGTCATTTTACCCCGGGTATGGGGTAAGATGGCTAAAATTAATTTTTTTGTTTTTATATTATTTGTAGAAAAAATGGCTTTGTTTTTGTTAGTATTGCTAATGTTTATCTTGAGTGTATTTGTCACCTGGTTTATTTACCTATCTATGAAGTTTTCAATAAACGTTTTATGCCTATAGTCAACTTACCCCGATCTCCCTTATATTTCTTTTATACAGGAAATATTAAAGCTAGCAGAAACCAAGCGGGAAATTAATATTTCTATATTTAATGATCGCTGAAGGCTTAAAAAGACCATACATAATGAAAAAAGTAATTTCATGTCGACTTTCAAGTTCGAAATTACATGATATAAGCCTACATTTTCCAGTTAAAAGTTTCCTCTAATAACCAACGAAATTGCGATTATAAAAAAATGAAATTTTGACTTTAACCGCGAAATTGCTTTAAATGTAAAATTACAGCTGGAATTGCAAAATTTGTAGGTTAAAGCCTGTGTGAATTATACAACTACATATAATGAAATCTCAGTCGAAATTTAATTATTTTTGTCTCCAGGTCTATTCGAGACCTAAATAAAAAAGATGAAAAATTCTTTTCAAGCTGAAACAACAACAGTATTAATTTAGCCATTAAATTCCGGGAAGCATACGCTGTAAATTTCATTTTTATATTGTTTATAAATGTGCTAAAAATTCTTTCATTTTGTCGTTTGATTTATGAAAATATAATTGTTGTATAAAATAAAATTTGGTATTCTTTCATCAAGATAGTTATTGCTATTGTGTGCTATTAGACATATATTTTAAAATAAATATAACTATTTTCTCTTATCACACAGTCCTTCCTGTTAAGCGATGGTTTTATATGAAACCTAGCGGAACCCGTGGGCTCCGCCCCACGCTTTGTTGGGTACGTTATAAACAAACGAAAATACGCTATTTTTTGTTTTCGTTTGTACCCTTTGTACGTTTTAATCTTTTAATCCCAAATTTTATTTTAGATGTAGTTATTAATATAAATATTTGATTTTGAATATAACGTCGCAAGTAGTTTACACTGCATTTAGGATGCTTTATTAGCTATTCCAACGATTTTCCAAAGTGGAAAAGCAATCAAACTATCCTAAAAAAATGTTTTTGTGAATTTGTTTTATCGTAAGCATCATCAATCCAATGGGCCCCAAAATGTGAACTTGTTTGCAGTCACCGTTATTGTTATATGTACTACATGTTTACGCTAATCATTTATATCAGTTTTAATTTCTTGTTGTTCAATTACATCAATACGTGAAGCAAATTATCATACATAGTAAATCTCAGAGAAATCTACATTTTGGATGGATTTTTCGTGCAATTAAACAGGAAGCCCGAGCGTGCGTTGCGCCCGAGGCGGTGTTAAGACGCATTTATCTGTTTGTTCATTCCGATGGAATCATTGACGTACCAATTATGATGACAGCAGGTCAGGTCATCTTGCTTGCTTCTTCCGCGAGATTCGGTTTGATAATGAACTGTCGAAATCAATTGAGTTACAATAACCCAGTACACATTATAAAGCCAATTTTTGCAATTAATAAATTTTAAATTAGTTAAGTGTTATCATACTCTTTCATGATTTGGTTTATAAATAATACATACACACTATTATTTAGAGACTAACATGTGCACTATAATTTGCATGTACTGATCCTACACGTACAAATATAAAATGGTCTAGCCGGGTCAGATAGCATAAGATTTCAACTAATTTCAATTTACTGGCGGAAAATTAGAATTAGTAACTAAGAATTCAGAATTGTGGCTCAGTTACTTGCAACTATAATTTACTCTGATTTGTCATTTAATAATTCCATGTACCACACTGCCCACCGGGATAACACAGCAAGATGGTTCGGCGGCAATAATAAAGGAAAATGTCAAGCACTATGCAAAAAGCAATTACAACAAACGCTAAATATAAGCAACATCTGTCAAAATCTATAGAAAATCCAAGGACTATACAATTACTGCAAAATACAGCCCGCATAGGTATGCACTAGATAAAAATGATTATACTAGGCTTTTCCAAACACTAGGAGATCACTTCATAATCGGAAGTGATTTCAATGCTAAATATACCTACTGGGGATGAAGGCTTATCACCACCAAAGGGAAACAGCTATATGAAGCGATCAAACAAGACAACTGTGTATACTAGTCTTCTGGGAAACCAACGTATTGGCCGTCAGATAGCGATAAGATCCCAGATCTAACTGACTTCTTCATATTGAAAGGAATTTCTTCCAATTACATCAATATCGAGGACAATTACGACGTGTCACCTGACTCTCCAATTATAATGACGATTAGCGAAACAATTATTGTTAAATCACAACCACCGTCACTATCGAACAAATGGACAGGCTGGGGCGGATTTAGAGCAGATATGGAAGAACGCATCAAACTGAACGTTCCACTAAGAACTACCGAACAGCTCGACACGGAAGCAGAGCTGCTCGTAACCAATGCGTAGCTAGCCACATGGAACAATACCACTGTGCCATAAACAAAAATACTTGGCCTTAACTACCCTAGGGAAATTAGAGAACTTGTGTCAACTAAACGAAAAGCACGGAAGAAATGGCAACAAACTAGAGCAGCAGCAGACAAAAGACTGCTAAATCGGCTAAATCAAGAGAGCCACCAAGAACCTAAAAAGGCCACAAAACCAAAATCCACCCATTTGCAGAGAAGATGGTGAATGGGCAAGAGAAGATAATGAAAAAGCATAAATATTTGCCGCACATTTAGAAAATTTCTTCCAACCACACCCGGCTATGGACAATGAGATCCTACCGGAAATAAACAACAAGGAGAATGAAGTCATTGAAACTGTAACTCCAAAAGAAATCTACAAGGAGATCCACAAGAAACTCAGTGCCAAAAAAGCACCAGGCTACAACCTAATAAGTGGGCAAGTGCTTAAAGAACTACCCAAAACGGGCATAATGAAGTTTACGCACCTTTTCAATGCAGCACTAAGTCTGAAATATGTGCCAATGCAGTAGAAAATTGCGGAAGCTATTGTGATCCCTAAACCGGGTAAACCACCCAACAAAAAAAAACATAGTACCGACCGATTTCATTGCTACCAACCATATCCAAACTGTTTTAGAAATTGTTTCTGAGCCAATCATTGAAGAAAAACTGCTCATTCCAAGCACTCGACCATTGATTAAGTGCATCATATCACCGATGTAATTGAAAGTACCTTAGAGAAAAGATAAATATGCGCAACGATATCTCTTAGATGTGGCCCAAGCTTTTGATAAAGTGTGGCACGAGGGCCTAGAGTACAAGATAGATAGAAATCTGCCTAGGCAGATGAGCCACATTCTTAAATCATATATCTCTGATCGTTAATTCAGAGTGAAATATCATGCGGAATATTCAGAACTAAGAGACATCTCTGCAGGCGTACCGCAAGGAAGCGTCCTTGGACCAGTCTTGTATTTGCTTTACACCAGTGATATTCCTACAAGTGACGGAGTGACAACAACTACGTTTGCTGACGATACTCCATTACTAGCCACAAGCAACGAAATAGAGGTAACCACAAACAAGCTACAAGCAGCCGTCACTAACATCAACAATTGGATTAGAAATGGCGGATTAAATTAAATGAGGCGAAGTCTACCCATATAAACTTCACCAACAAAAGAATAGATTACTTGCCAATAGTCATCAACCAGCAAACAATCCCCCACGCTCACACAGCGAAATACCTCGGGATGACATTAGATGCCAAACTTAGGTGGAAAAAACATGTAAAGAAAAAACATTACTTGAAAAGATATTTAACAAGATAGAAGAAGGAAACGACATTCCGCAGGAACGGAATCAATCATTCATTACCTCAATTTACAAAAAAGGAGATAAAAAGTTATGTACCAACTAGAGAGGAATTAGTGTTATACCATCCACGGCTAGAGCATTCTCGAGCGTTATAAAAAGTAAAATAGAAGAAGGAAATATTCAGTTTGGTGAAGAACAAAGTGGTTTCAGAGTAGAAAGATCATGTCTAGACAACATCCACTGCGTTAGGCATCTCATAAAAAAAACAAGGAAAAACAAATAGATACACATATGTATATCCTTTATAGACCTCGAAAAGGCCTACGGTAGCGTGCCCAGAGGTAAACTATGACAAGCGATGAGGAGAATAAACATAAGAGAGAAATGGATAAATCTTGTAAAGAAAATTTACAACGACTAAGGTTAAATAAAAATAGGAAATAAGACAACAAACACTAGAAACTTAGTATCGCAAATGTGCAGGAATGGGGATTAAAATAGACGACACAACCACACTCCACTCTTTACTGTTCGCCGATTACCGGATCATACTAGCACACGATGAAGAAGATATGGAATACATGGCCAGAAAACTTAAAAGAAGAATTTGAAAGATCATCATCATCATCATCATCATCATCATCATCATCATCATCATCATCTGACATGGAGCTGACTCGAAGGCCTAAAAATCAATTTTAACAAAACCGAATATGTGCATAGGTAGAAATGCACAAAATATATATATACACAAAATATAAGAGTGGACGACCAGGATATTAAAACGTGTAATAGCTTTAAATATCTGGGGAAGATTATCAGTTCGACAGGTACATGTGAAAACGATATAAATACAAGAGTAGCTATGGAGAAAAAAGCGACAACAGCTTTGCACGGTTTGCTATGGGGAGAAAATCTCAGTCAAGAAACGACTTTTTCACAGCATAGTGGAAAATATTGTACTTTATGGAGCTGAAATGTGGCCGCTATCAACACCAGTTAGAAATAAAATCAGAACAGTAGAACTGGACTACATGCGAAGGTGTTTACGGGTCACAAGAAGAGATAGGCTAAGGACTGAGGAAATCTGGAGAAGAATATGTGGAGTGGGAGTAATGGGAGTACGTCCATCAAAACGTTATGATTTGCCTAGATTTAAGACTTAGACTTAGATTTAAGTAAGAATTATTAGAATTAAATTGCTAAGATAGGGTAAACTAGTCGCAATTCTATAAAAAAAAAATCGAATTTGCACAGGAGATTCCTTTAAACGTTAAATGTTAGCGTAGATAACAGAAACAATATTATCAAACAGTATTTTGTCAGTTATGAAACAAGTGTAAATAAACAGAACACCTTATCACTCTGTACAGTGGCTGCATTGTTCAATAAGCACAAAAAATTCATCTGAACTTATAAATAACGCATAAGTCTAAATTATGACTGGGTTAAGTCGTATTTTTGAGACATTAAATTGTAATTCTTATTGATAATTAAATTAGAGATACATTTATTTTATGGTGTGGCGAAAAAGGCAGATAGAAATGATGGGGAATTAGTAATATTGATTTATTTGCTAACATGATGCTCTCCCCTGTCCATATGTGCTAATATTTCTGGCTGGCGCCTATAGATACGATGGCGCTCAATTACGAGCGTGCAGCAAAAATTATATTAATTAAGCAAACTGAACCTAATTTAACGAAATAGCCGGAAATATGTAACCTATAATCTCGTACAATAGAGTAATTTAGTTACTGCGGAAACAAAACACTAAAAACTGTTTTAGATACAAGAGATTATCTCATTGCCACACGAATTGCCCGTACTGAACAACATCCTGCGCGACTTTGTGTTCTAATTAGGTGGTAATGATAACATTTCGGTGTTTATTGTAGTCAAATAAACACTACCAGTAGCTAACACGTTACGTTTTAATGTTATGGAATAAACATTACATTCAGAAACATTTAGATAAAACTGGAATTTCCTTGCATGCAAATTGGTTATACTTGCTTCTGCAATCGAATAACATACTCAACACTTTACAATATCTAACATTTTTGAAATTTCTGTATTTAAGCTTATACTTGCAAAAAAGATTGTGTCTAGCCAAACAAAATTTACCCAAACGTAAATTGTCTACACTTTCGCTGAACGTTAAAATAAGCAGTGGCGTGAAATTAAACAGATTGTACCATTAAAATGGTTGTTTGCGTCATTCTGTTCATTCCAAGCAAGATAAAAGAACGGCCTCTCCTTGAATTTAAAAATTACCCACTTAATTTAATTTTGCTGCTGTGGTATCGAATTACCCACATCCATTTTCCTAGGAAATTTACTGTGGTAGATATTCTCAATTTCAAAAAAATTGTAACGTTTTCTTTAAAGAACTTATTAATAAAAATGAGGATCGTATAACATCTTTTGGTTTTTAAATGTATTATTTTGAATTTTTATACTAAGATGTAAGCCCTAAATGCACATAAGCATTTTTAACCTTAGTTTTTATTTCCGGCTTGGCCAACTATCTCCGTTTCTGTGATACTCTTATTCATTGCAAAATTTGCAATACATTGATATGCCACAGAATGACATTTTATTTTGAGATATTCAATTATTTAGTAAAAAATGCCCCCTAATGGTATTCATAATTATTTATTTAAAGTTGCGTTTGAAAACAAAAGAGAAATCAACTTTAGGTGATCTTTTTCATTTGTTTGTTCAAAAACTTCATGGTGACAAGCAGATAATTAAAAAAGAGAATTTCAATTTTGAAACGGCTGAAACTTGCATTTTTAAATTCCACTACTTAAGTTTTATTACACTTTATAGATTGTCATTTTATTTGCTTTAATATAAGTACCAATAACAAACCTGATTAATTTTAAAACAGGAAGAAAAAATAAAATTGATTATAAACTTGGCTACAGTGCAGACGCTAATTGAAATCACACGAATAATGTTATCATTCTGGTACTGTTATCACTATAGAAATAACAATTTCTATGGTTATCATTTTCGCGAAGAACAGCCGACTACAAACGAAAAACATCGTTTATCGTAATCATGACTAAGGTTTGTCTTATCAATTTTTTCTTAGCATCGTTTTCGTCTACGAGCAACAACCTTGTTTGTATGCATTTTTTTGTTTGTATTTTCGAACCTCTCTCTTTCGTAAATTAACAATCTGCAGGCTGGTTGGCAGCAGCTAACTCGGTTCTGTTCTAACCCTTTGCAACGACTGATGAAAAAAGAGAAGTAATTTTTGGTTAAAATAAAAATAACAGTTTAGAACAGTATAAGTTGCCGAAAATAAGCCAGAGGAATACAGCAGCACAACTAAAAACGTGTTGAAAAACAAGACTCTGCAAAGAAAACTGACAATTGAAATACTAGAAGAAATCGCACTGAGAAAGACAATCAAATGGAATGTGCATCGAAACTCTGGTTCGCTAATATATGTGACCATGATACACATGTAGATGGGCCAGAAACTGCAAGAACATGCAAATAAATGAAAAAGAAACAGAACATTTTGTTGTAACGAAAGAATGGTTTAACCGCTTATTATTATCAATCGGTTATTGTTATTAAAAACCCCGTGTCCCAATGTGATCAGATTAAGCGGCGTTCACTGTATTTTTGAAATTTGTTATATACTAATTTCAGTTTTTCTTGCTATATTAAAAATATTTAAGTATGTTGTTGGTATTAAATTAAAGCAAATAAAATGATACTTGAAAAGCGTAATAAAGAATACTTAAATTTGGCAGCCGTAGGCTAAAAGTTAGCGCATTAGACTGCTACGCTGAAGGTCCTGGGTTCAATCCTCAGTATTGGATTTTTAACGGCCGTTCTCCGTCACAAGGTAATGGCAAACCAGCGAGGTATTCTGCCTAATAAATCTCCTCTGGATTAGAAGTGTTTACGCTTCCCGTGGTTCAGAGCCCACGTTAAGATGTAGGTCTTCTACGACTGTGGCACTTGAAACGCGCGACACAGGCATAGGAGCGAAGATCGCGTATCTAAGAGACAAAACACCTAAACCTCTTAAAAAAATTAATTATGGATATCATTAATGTGTATTTTATTTTTTTTTTGCACTATTGAATATGTCGACCATTTTAAAGTAAATGTCAATGTGTGACATATCAATGTATTGCAAATTTTATCACAAAAACAGAGGTAATTCTATTTGAGAATAAACAATTGATTACAGTTTCGGCCAAATCTGATATAAAAACGGAAGGTTTTAAAATGCATAAAGTTGCGCATTGACAGGTTATATCTTAGTTTAAAAATGCATAATCATAGGTTTAAAAACAAAAAAAATTACACGCTCTTATCTCTTCTCGTGGTCACCCAGTATATTAAGAGATTGGCTTTATAAACTGTTGTATTACATTTTCTTGATACGACCACATTTAAAAACTATTTTTAATGCGGCCCTTAACACCTAAAAGGTTGTGTATGAAATACGCGAAATTTAATACTGCATACCTACTCATATACTCTTCGCCATTAGGTTTACCACATTGCCAATACATGGCTGTATATTAGCGTTTATTGGTAATAATTTTCTCGATATTACACATTTTTTAACTGCCACAATTTTTCTCGTAACACTTTGTATTATTTTTGAAAATTTGTAGCTCTAATGAACTTAAATTGGTTACAACACCGACAAAAACTTCAAACAGCGAAAAACCCGAGAGAGTAGCGAGTAAGACAATTAACTCAAAAAATAATTCAAACATCAGGGAAAATAGCACGAATTTGAATTGTGAAATTAATACAGCGTCAAGTGTAGCAATCTTTGTTTGTACGGCCCACCGCATAATGTTCCCTCGCTTCTACAGTTCCATCTTTGCTTCTTTTACTGAATATGTAAGTATATTAGCTTGTATAAGCTAACAAATATGTGCATAAAACCATTACGTAAACATGAGGCCTAAATTTTAGCCAGTAAAAACGTTCAAGTTAATTTTATGTGCAGATGAAAGTTACATTTGCATTTTAATTTGTTTACTTACTTCTAATGCATGCAAAGTACGGTAGTAATAGGCACCTCGGTGGAGCAGTGCGTGGGCGGGGGGGAGTTTACGCGAATGCAAAAAAAGTACGTTAGTAAATAAAGGGATTTTAGAACTTTAGTTTATTTCTAAAGAACAACGCAAAATTGCAATAAAATACAATGCAGGATTGTGAGTGAGAAAATACCAAATTAAGGTAAAAATTCAATTCCTTTAAAAGTGTAGGTTTTATGGGAACACTGACCTGATATTAAAAAAACTACGAAGGTTTTTAATTGCAAACTGGGGTAATTTAAAAAATTTAATTTCGTATGGGTTCCACTTTCCACCATGACCTTCTATATACATACAATAAAAATAACTATTTACCGTGGGAAATTCACTATAAAACAATATACTGTTATTGTATAATATATACATTTGCTATTAAAATGTAACATTCCCATACACAGTCTATTCATGAGAAGAGTGTATAATTAACTGTTTTATTTAAATACATAGATACGGATTTGGTTAATAGAGCAAAATTACCATGTCTTTACTAGCCAATTCAAACGCATAATGAGAAAAGCAAAATGTTTCATTTCCGAGATAAATCGATTTTCAATACCTGTTTAGTGAAACTCCCCTGTATACTTTAATGTATTTGCATTCCTACTTTCTCTGGAGAAAAATATAAAACATCAAAAAAACGTTTGATAAACTTTGGAAAACCCCTTACCACCACGATATTTAGAACACCTAAATTATATTTCGGCAACTAAGCTGCCATTTCCAATAGGAACTTACACTAAAAAATTAAAGGCCCCCCTTTTATGTAGAAAATAATTCCTTAACCGGTGGGCGTAACGAACTAACGGGGATTCAGTATTTAAGCTTTTGTTAGGTAGATTGTTAGCATTAGACTTTATTTGTTGACTTGGTAAAGGACTTATCTCCAAAGGTTTTCCTCGGCCAACTTACTTTAGTTAGTTCAAGTTCCTACTGAAGATGGCAGCTTAGTTACCGAAATACGTAATTACGTGTTCTAAATATCGTGGTGGTAAGGGGTTTTCCAAATTGTATTTACTTACACCACTGTCTCCAGAAATCCTAATACGTTTGATAATTTAAATTTGGAAATTTAGATATTAGTTCCATCTGTATGTCTTACATCAAAATATAAGAACTGATTTAAAATATATTAAACATTTTAAATTATCATTAATTTACAATTTATTTTGTATCATTAAATATAAAATTATTTTAATTAGATGGAATTGTTTAAAGCATCGAATTGAGTTAAATTATCTTATATGTAATATAATAATTGATTTATTGCTTTAAGAGATGCCGACACTAATTTAAAAAAATACCTGCAATTCTACAACCCCAAGTATTAATATCTTATATATTCGGTAAATATAAATTTTATAAATATATACATACATACGTATGTATATTCACGATATTGCCATTGCAGCAGATTTACCTTTTAATCTATGTTGTTATTAATCAATTATAAATTTACTTCAACTTTGAAAAAAACCAATGCAGGAAAGTTTTATAAATATAAAAATAACTTCAGATACTTTAAAGTAGTATATAATGGGCTAAATAATAACAAATCAAGTTTTTTAAAAATTTCCAAACGGTGGTTTTAAATAATACATAATATTTTAGAGATATTTTCAATTCAAGCATCTTTTTAATAGACCTGTCCAATAAAAAATAAAAAGAACGTCTTTTGAAGTAAATAGTACTTACTATCTCAGAAGTTACTTGTAAATGGCGAAACGAACGAACATTATATATGATTATTTAAATATCAATGACGACAATTGAAAGTGACTGTCGAAGATTTGTTTAAATAAGCAAAACAAGTATGTTGCGATATTCAACAAAGTAAGTAAGGATATGTTGACCATGGTAATAACATGATTATCCACAACTTCACTAAGTGGGCTTAGAAAGCATTTGCAAACTACATAAAAACAGCCATGCAATTAGTTGTTCTAGACTTACTTTGTGGAAAACAATATTAATTAACAAGTAAACACGATATTAATAATTTCATTGGCATTGTTTTTAATAATAGGGAGAAATTGCCGAGTAAATGAACATCCTGTCAGTCGCATATATTTCGGTTGTGCTAAGTGTTCGCCGCACACCCATGGGTGTCATGAGGAAATATTATTTAAATGTTCATTAAATTTTATTAAATAGTTATTTACATTTACACTTATCAAAAAGGACCATAATGTGACTGTGAATGAAGCAAGGCGTGCGCTGCCGGAACCACACATTTTGACTAAGTATAGAGGGTGTAACACCAAAACAAAAAAAAAAGGTCATATGAACATGGTCCGAAAATGCTTCGTTACAGAATTACAGCCTTCTAAAGTGAGACTTAACCGATCAATTTTCTGCATATAGTTATAGTTGGAACAATGTTTTGAAATTTTATGTGCATGCGTTAATCATCAAGGTTACAGGTTAGATCAGTTTCGTTTTAATAAGTGCACCAGAGGCGTTTCTGGTACTGTTTTCTACAATATCTTTTACATTATTGTGTTTTTATTACTTTTGACAAAATAATCTGATTTGGCAAGCAAAAATACCCAAGAAATAAACTCTTGTTAAAAGTCGATAAAATTCGTAGCATGCCAATTATAGTAACTGATCCTTCCACTTGAGACACCTCTGGTGCAGTTATAAAACGAAACTACAACTGGCCGGATTTAACTTTGCTGGTGGGAGATGCGCGGCGCGAGAAAGAGTAGGCACCAGGAGGAATACGGACGAATACAATGTATATGGGCAGTTAGTCTTCGCTACACTCAGTAAAAGAATCATGCGCACTTTTTATTGGAGTGTACAGCGATGTTGACTGCTACAAACACACGATGAAATGATCTCCAGGCCTCTCCCACCAACTTCGTGGTAGTGGTGGTAATGCACAATGTTCACTCACAAGCAAGCTTAAAACCGGCAAGCTGTAGGTTCTAATCTGCAACTTTGAGTATGCACATACAATTTCAAAACAGAAAAGTGATCGGACAAGTCTCACTTTATAAGGCTGTAATTCCGCAATTCCGAAGCATTTTCGGACCCATGTATATACATGGTGTAGAAAAATTGCTCTCAAAGTTTGAGCAAACATTGCAACCTGACATTATGAAGAATTACTTTTACAGTTATCAGACGTTGACAATTTACAGGGCGTACGGTGAAATTGCAACATACGCGAAGTATGTTGTTTCCTTACCAACCGGTGCTCTTTTTATATTTAAATTTGATTTAATGTTTCTCGAAACTACGAATTAAACAAAAATGTAGATAAAACGATAATATTAATCAAACAGGTTTTTATTAAATATGCTTTTCAAAAAAATATTTACACCTCTGACCAATTATCCCTCAAATCATAACTTTATTTAATTTTGAAAAATACGAGCTTTCCAAAACTTAACCCAATACCAACAAAACCGAATCTTTCTTATAATGTCAATATTACAATTTACTTTCGGCTTAGACCGCGTCGTCATTTGGAAACTACACCCAGCATTATTGGGTAAGGCCCGACCTGTAGCTTGTCTGCCTTTACAAGCATTTGCTCTAGAAGTTTGAGCAATATTTGTTCGTAGGCCCGGTCTGCCTAAACAGGGCCGTGTGCTTAGATTATTCAAATCTTGGGGCAGACAAGAATTTGATCTTAATGCATTTTGTTTACCAGGACAACGACAAGAATACTTAATAGGCTTATGCCTGTTAGCTGTTTGTGAACCCATATAAGCTAACGTTTCGCAAGACATTGCAGCTTGCATCTTCAGAGTGAATAGAACACAGTGTTCTATTCACTCTTCATGCAAACTTCTAGAGCAAATGCTTGTAAAGGCAGACAAGCTACAGGTTGGCCCTTACTGATAATGCTGGGTGTAGTTCCCAAATGACGACGTGATCTAAGCCGAAAGTAAATTGTAATATTGACAGTTCGAGAAACCGCGAAAGCCTCATAAAATATCTTTCTTATAATTAGTTTTTAGATGCGACTTTGTATATCGCAAAACAATCACCAGCAACAAGGACTTTACTTAAGACGAATGAAGCCCTAAGCTAAACTTTTTTTGAAGCCCTTTTGGACTAATCCGTAATACGATGTTGTAGCTACAATAGAAATTAAAATCTATATGTGTCCATCTTGTTTATCCCCTTAAAATATCTAAAAACTCGAACAACCCCTTTATTTTCTTTTAATTCTCGAATGATATAAATTATAAACGATGGTGTGTAAACCAGGCAAAAAATATTTCTAATAGATGAAACAGAAGTACATACCATGAAATGAAAAAGTTAAACCTTTCCTTCCGCTATTTTTGTAAAGTGAAATGTGCCATTTAATCGACAAATTGTCAGGTCCTTCCAAATGAGTATCCTAAGCTAAAGTTTGTCTAGTTTATTATATAAACCCGGCCCTTCCAGCAACTGAAAGTTATGAAAATGGTTCTATCTCAAAAGTACTTTTGTGAAAATCAACCACATCTCATTTGTGTTATTAAATCGGAGGAAAACAGAGCAACCCCTTGCCAATATCCTCCGGACGCCACTGCATTCTGTATACAAAATTACTGTAATTTAACTTATATAACTTATCTATGAAGAATTACCAATAACATTAATTTCTTATCTTCAACGTGATAACATAATTAACCATTGTTAAAAGAAAAAGTTGATTCAAAGATGAAAAGTTTCCATCAAATTAAACATTCCTTAAGACGGCCCTGTTTTCGTCAACGTTTTAATAAACACACTATTTTGCAATACAGATGCAATCAGCTAAATTCAAGTTTGCATAAGAAAGGGAAGTGCGCTTTGAGGCTTTATCGCTGAGACTATCAAAATCACAAAGGTTGAAGATCCACCCGTGCAAATTGCGCTTCACAGCTACCCGCAAATAGGTTAGGCGAGGGTGAGAAACGTCAATATTTGGACATTTATTTGACAGTTACCCTAATTATTATAATTAGAACCTTTTACGCAATATTTTGCAACAACGTTCAACCAATGTATTCCAGGCATTTAAACAAAATTTTAATAAACAACAAAAGTTCTTAAAACATAATCGTATCTAAGTTTGTTTGCCATTTGACAAGCGAATATTTCACAAAGATTCAATTGTTTTTCAAGATAATGCCATAGGCTCAATAACAAACAAATGCCTATCACTGCAGTAAGTCAGCGATTGGTTGAATAAACAAAAAAAAAAAACGGAGCACGACTGCTTTCGTTTTTAGCGCGAAAACACGCCTGCTACAGGTAAAATAATGAAAACACTCAATTCAAAAAGCGATTTATTACTTACTGGCAAAAAATTCAAAGTCTGGGATCAATAATCAGAACGCAAACATTAAAAACAACAGTCGCCCTTAGAAACTTTCATCGAAATGCAGCACTTTCCATGTTAACAAAAGGTTCACCACGAGTTACGCATTGCAGTTGTAAGAGAAACCACTTGCACCATGCAACTCACACACACCCGAACGACAGTGACTGAAACACTGAATGAGCGAATGAGCCTGCTCTGCATTCGATTACGATTTTCGCAGAGCAGCTGAGTTGGCCCTGGAAGAGAAGCGGATGACGATAGGTGAAAGGAAGGGGATCTCGCAGAAACGGGCAATTAAGGGGCGGTACATGGGTCTGCTCCTTGCCATTTGCAGGTGAACAAGCTTCCAAAATTGCCATTGCCATAAAAAAATCTAAATTTTTTTGTACTTGTTCGTGGTTGAAATAGAAAACCTCAAAATATAACTGTTTACTTTCACTTTCCTTATTTCTTTAATGTATGTAGTCTAAAAAAAGTATTGTGCTCATCGGAATAGTGCAAGTCTAGTAACGCGTTTTTAATAAAAATTATTTTTAGAGTATAAATCATAATTGTTTATTTGTGATTGCCAGCTATAACGTCGAAAACGAAAATATCAAAAATAAATACACCGAATGCCTATTGTAAAACTACGTCACACGAGAAGAATTTCGAATGTTATAATGTCGAACACGAACAAGTGGAATTGTAAACATGGTGAGTAATGTAAACCGAAATACAAAATTGCCGATGTCGAAAAGGTCGATTACAAATAAGTCGAAAGGAAATTATGTCTTACGACAGAAATGTTGAACACAAATAACATTCATTAATAAACATATCGCAAAAACGATGGATAAAAAAATGTTAAAGAGAAATTATTACAAACGGCAAAAACGTCGAATGCAATTATCGTGGAATAATAAAAATACCGCATGAATATTATACCAAACGTAAAAAATGTCCAATGCAAAAACGTCCAATATAAATTTTGATTGTTGTCGTCGGCTAACGAGAGTACATGCCAACGTTGCAGTAAGGGTTTCTACTTCTTAAAAAGGAAACGTAATAGTAAGCAGTCTATTACCTGATTCGAAAACATTTACTACAACCTGGCTCATTCTCTAACTTCGATATGCAAATTCCAGAGGTCAAAACAAGACGATGTTAAATAAAAATAAATTACAGTAATAAATATTGTAGTTGAAATCGGTTATAACGGCCTGCGAGGGATATGTAAAATGATTTCGCTACATGTGAAGTTCGTAATATCCGTTGTAAAAAGATTTCATTTAATATTTATTTATTTACATAGCACAACTTAAATACCGTCACTATCTGAAAAATCCGAACAAATTACTTTTCTAAGAAAACCTAAACATTCCATTTGATAATTTCGTTCTCACCCTTTTCATCATCATTGACAGCCTTTTAGTCCCACTGCTGCGCATCGGCCTCTTCTCTGCCACGTGTTTCTCCTCAGCGCTAAGGTAGAAACACGGGGGACCTACAGTTTAACGTCAAATCCGAAAGACAGAAATTCCAGAGAAGGTTTTTAGCATTAAGAAACCGGATTGGGAAATTGTGTGTGATTGATTGGTTGCAGACAAGATTTTTATAAATCTGCATAATACTGCTTAAGTTTCGAACCCAAGCCAAACTCGATGTTTTACTTAGAAAGCGAGCTCTCTACCAACTGAGCTGCCACCACACCTTCTCTCTTTCTCTCTCTCTCTATCTTTCTCTCACCCTTTTACAATTAAAAAATGCCGAAACCGGAAAGCCCAACAATTGACGTACTTTTCTAAGAAATATATATATTACCTAAACATCACCTTTAATAATTGTTAATAGCCTTTATGTAGACGCCGATATTTAAAAAAAAACATTTTACATATTTTTTCGAACAAATATCCAAGGACAGAAAAACTTTTGCGGAGCGTCATATCCGGAAGTTCGTTATTTACGGGTTCGTTATAAGCGAAGATATTTATAAAGGATCTTACGGGCAGTTTGCCGGGACTTTTGGCAATATTTTGCTATATACGGCGGCTCGGTATAAACGACTTCAACTGTAATCTATATTTTTCAATGATTTCTGGCCTGTTAAAACCGCAATTAAAAATCATTGCTGATAACGACCTAAATCTTAAAATAACAGTTATTTACTACGATTTTTTATTTGCCAATACCAAGAAATAGCTACAGCTACACTATCAGTTATGTGAACACGTTTGGAAGCTCCATAAAGTATTATAAAAATCAAAATCCAGTCGTGCTGTTGTTATCACTTTTACATTATTTCGTACTATAATTTAGTCCAGCATATTTTCAAATGGGAAGAAATGTTTTCATGCAGAATAGTCACGCAGGGATTCCCGTATCAAGCAGCCGAATTTTCTGGGAAAGATGCCGTTAACGGCATTCCTCGATCATGCACTCTTGTTAGCCGACGACACTTCTTAATGTGGAATACAGTTAACGCCGAATGGAAAAAAAGTCGAAAACAAAAATGTCGATTGAATGTAACGTCGAATAACGATTACAAATATTATCGAATATAATACCAAAATGCAGAATGCAAGTACTGTTGAATAGAATATACTGAATGAACTAACGTCGAATAAAAAGAAGTATCGAACATCAATAATAACAAATGACTCAAACATCAACAAAGTAATACCGAAATTAAAAATATTGAAAGGCAAACATAAAATATAATAGGGCTAATAAAAAATGCAGTTTTAAATGGGATTTTAAATCCAAGTACACGTATTTGTAGTTTCATAACATAAGTCACTTATAGGAGATGAAACTGCAACTATTATAATTTGATTACCAATAGATATAAATATTCAAAACATGTAGATACTAATTAATATGCATTTGTTAATGTATGCAATTAAAGTTGAACTGGTATTTGTTACATTGTACTAATAATTAATAATATAAATGCCAATGACATGTATTTAAAATACAATTTAGCTTTGAAATCTAAGTAATGAAACCTAGTTTATATTTTACTATAAGTTGTAAGAAATCAGGAACCGGGCGTTATGGGGCGACCGGTTTAGCGCAGACCCATTTGATCGCTGAGACAATTGGGGTTAGATCCGTTTGGACGCAGGAATAGTTTAACGCAGACTGTTTGTTTGAATTTTACGTAATGTTTATGATATCGTGACTGGC
The DNA here is from genome assembly GCA_014611495.1 of Limonius californicus. Classification (NCBI taxonomy): domain Eukaryota; kingdom Metazoa; phylum Arthropoda; class Insecta; order Coleoptera; family Elateridae; genus Limonius; species Limonius californicus. The sequence continues at coordinate 47,282 of JABXWE010005488.1, forward strand.
ATTATAGAGAATAATTAGTGTATACTGTATAACATATAAGTGGGCGTCAAACTTCCTTAAACGTGTTACAACTATAAACAAATTGTAGTCGCTCTCGCTGAAAGGGAAACTAGCAAACAAATACTTAATATAAAATAAGATGTTCTCGTTAAATTTAATTTTAATAATTAAAAACGTGTACAGAGACTTCAGTATTTTCACTGACTTACGGTATATTTTGAGGAAAGCAAATAGTAATTTTCTGATTAAATAACAGAAATACAACAACAATATTGTTGCATAAAAAATATTTAAGAATGCTTATTTTTGAAGGTTTGGTGAAGATATGTTTGATAAATCAAATGTTTTATCGATTGGATTTGTTAATAAAATTAAATAATTAGCAATGTTATGCATCACACAATACTTTTTATAAAATAAACCATTTTAATATAGGTTTGCGGCCAAACGTTCTTGCCGCTAACCATCCCTGTGCCAAACCGGGAGTGCGCCCAAACTGTTCTAACAATAAGCCCAACCGGCCCCACGCCCAAACGGATCTGCGCCAAAACATCTTAGACAGTAGGAAATTATATTCGTAAGATAAAATAAAATATAGTCACATTTATAAAATTCGTGTATGTAACTCCATATACAGCCGCGCACGTCCATATCTTACAAGAAACCCTACTTGTTTATATATTTGATCGAGGTATTTGATATTTACAATAATTATAGTTCCAATTTTTGCGTTTCGTGGTTTTATAAGTTGATCTTTTTTTATTTCACAATATCACATTCAACAATTTTTGGATGATATTTCTGTTTAACATTTTTATCAAATACCTAGCATATGCACATTAAAACGCATTGTAGTGGGGTTTTTTCTCTTTGACATGAGCTTTTTCGACGTTTTCATTATATGATGCAATATTGCTTGGACTTTTTATATTAGAGTTTACACCATTGAATATAATATTCCTTTGATGTTTGTGTATTCAGTATTATTGTATTCGATGGTTTTTTCAATCGACATTATTGCTATTTTTAACATATTCGTATTTAGTATTGTTGGATTAGGTGTTCCTGTTATTTGATATTATTTGCATTCGACATTTTTGTAGTCGACATCCGTACGACATTTTAGTAGTCGACATTCATACGACGTTAAGAAAGCCCCAGAAACCTTATAAGTAATTATACGTACACCTAAATGCAAATTTCAGCCACTACATCGCCATCTACGGTAATAATACATGAACTAAGACTAGCTAAAGTAATTTTGGTTGGAAAAAACCTGTGAAGATAAGTTCTTCACCACGTCAACAATGGAAAGCTAATTATACCTCCATTGTCGAACTCAATGTTACGTATACTTTAACCGCTGTCTCTCTGTTCAACCCAATATTCGACGTTATTACATTCGATATTATTATTTCCATTCTACATTTTCTATTTGTATTTGCTGTTTGGATTTTAGACACTATGGCCGATAACGTTTAATAACATACGGTTAATTAAATGTTTGATTAATATTTAAAAAGAATTTAAAGATATCCTCGTCTACCCAGAAAAATATCACCGATGTTCGGACAACGTTGCAGTACTTTCTTAAATGAGATAAGTACTACTTACCGAACTATAGCTATCAGGTGGTTGCGACTCTAACTTCAACTTTAAATGTGCAATTCGGCAATTTAAAAGGAAAGTACACATGTACAAATATATGAAAATTATTATGTGCAGTAAACTTTGGTGATCTCTGTATGTTGAATAACTGTACGCTTGCATAAATGATCTCCAGTCAATATTACACTGTTTTTTTTTCTATATTATGAATTAGTATCATTGTCATAGAAGTTTATCCTAACAATTAAATCAAGTGAATTTTAAATTGATGTTATCCAAAAAGTTCTGAATGCGCTTGAATATAAGTTTAGATTTGTTTCAGTTTTACTAGTTCGCTTATCAATATAATTTCTGATTAAACAATCAACGTGTGCACAATAATAATAAACCCGAAAATGGAATTATAAGTGCTAGTATTTAAATATTTGTATATTGTACGCGGGCGGGGATGGCTCAGTGGTAGAAGAGCCAAGCTTTGGATGTAATAGTCCAAACGCTTCCCGGTTCGAATCTCTTCAGGGTCGGAAATTTTTCTAATTCCCTGGGTGATCGGTACTGGTCCCGGTCTCCATTTGCCATTGGGGATCAAATTAATGGCACTCCTCGTGTTACGATCGCACTAGAAGAGTAACAAGATCATATATAAATACACCACACACTAACAAGATCATATATACACAAAAATACATCACACACCAGCAGGTTAAGCATGGTTACGCACCAACACGGTAACCCGCAGAGTCGGGCCCTGTTGTGCATTGCACAAACTAACTTAGCCTTGTCTCACACCAAAAAGCGATGGGCCTGTAGGGCATGTGAAAACTTCATAATAACATTGAATATTTTAAAATATTCAATGATAATAATAAATAATAATATTGTACGTATTTTAAAAATAGAAGTTATGATTTGATATAGGCAACCAACATCACAGAAATATACAGGGTGACTTTAATAGTTATTCAAATATTTTAAGCAGTGATTGTTCACATCAAAATAATACAATATACGCAAAATTGCATTACACAAATGTGTACGGTTACGGAGTTACAGCCTTCTAAAGTGAGACTAGTCCGATCACTTTTCTACATATAATTATGGTAATAGTTACACGAATGTTTTGAAACTTTATGTGCGTACGTTGCTCACCAAGGTTGAAGATTAGAGCCTACCAGAGGCGACTCAAGGGAGGGTCAGGTACTCTCCTACAATATGTTTTAAATGATACTGTTTTTCTTATTTTGACAAAACGCTTTTATTTGCATTGAGACGCCTCTGGTACACTTATTACAACGAAACTAGGCTCTAATCTGCAACCTTGGTGAGTAACGTACGTACATAAAGTTTCAAAACATTCATGTAACTATTACCATAATTATATGCAAGAAAGCGATCAGACAAGTCTCACTTTAGAAGGCTGTAACTCCGTAACCGTACACATCTGTATAAGGCAATTTGGCGTATAATGTACATGTATTATTTTGATGTGAACAATCACTGCTTAAATTATTTGCATAGCTATTAAGGAATTAAGGCCACCCTGTATTTTTATAATATAGTGAGATTGACGAACTAATTCATTTATTTAAAGATATAGTAAATGTTTTTTGAACGTCACAATTTCTACACATTTACTTGTAGTTTCTAAATGTGATAGGGAAACTTTTTTATTCGTTTATTATCATACAAAACGGTTATCATAACACATAAGTAAATGAAATTTGTAAATAATAATTCAGTTGCTTTTACTTCCTAGGGTAATTTTTGTAATCTAGTTTTTCAATGGTTTATCTGGAATGTACAATAAAACACTACGCTGTAAAGCTGGTTGCCTATATAAAAACGGGAATCTTATTGAAACACATTGCCATTAATTAGCAGGTTTAAACTATGCTATGTATTCGAATTGAAAACGTATGAAAATAGAAAGAGTCTATGGGGCCCATTCCTTAACAGTTTGAATACACGGTGTGCCAAACAAGTAACTTGAATATTTTAAAGTGAGTAGATCATAGGAAAATAGCATCTGCGGTTAGGTTCTGAATCCTGAAATTCGTTTTTTTTTTTT
>JABXWE010005490.1:0-12898 GCA_014611495.1 Limonius californicus
AACATATCACGGCACCCCTTGTAAAAAAAAGCTCCATATTAATAGTTTTTCTTATATATTTTGTTTTGTGTTATACATTTTTTGAAACGCTTGTATATTGTTGTAATACGTTAATTAATATTAAAATTTAAAATTCATTACCAACTGAACACAGATTGCATGTATTATATTTACCAGTTGCCTTGATTCACTGGGAAACGTAGATGAGGGAAAGGGGGGGGGGGAATTCGAATGTTCTAGAGCTCCTCCCTTAAAAATAAAATAAACGATAAACTTGTATCTATAATTCTGTAACATGTAATGCTTACGTATTTGTGTTTTTTAACGCAAACCACAACAAATTATTAAAAAAAAAGTAAAATCAAAATTCTGCTTTGCACCAATTGCCGTCAAATTAGGTCACGTTCAAGCATATTACAGAGAGTGGATGCGACAAGCGCACGCTGTTGTGAAGCCACTTTTAGGGACACCAACAATGGTTGTGGAGCCAGTGGCGTCATTTATGAATTTCGCAGTTTTATTAAAACTCACTAGAACTCGTATTTTTTATTACTGAACTGCTTTTGTTTAAACACCCTAATTAAGAATATCAACAGAGGTAAGTGTACCCAGTAGCGTCTCATAGCATATTCGTAAGTTTATTAGAACTTTTTCACCTTAATGTTACACATTTTATTATTCTGATTGTAATGATTGTCAAAGGACGATTAACTAACCTTTTGCACGCTTTCTTTGCGAAATTCAATTACCGTAAGATTTTTGTCAACTTCTGTATTGGGCTTGTTTTCTCTTTGTAAATTTCGAATGGCAGAGCAGTTATATAAATCCTCGCGCTTTTCAGAATATCCTCTATCAAGCCTATTTAAAGTTTTTATTTTCTATCATAAATTAACACCATAAATAAAATTCGTCTTTTTACTAAATATTTTACTGATCCTACATAAAACGTGGGCATTTATTAAAAGACACTACCCATTGTCGGTATTTTAGAAATGCCGGAAATATAGTTAGTATTGCATGTTGATAATGTTACTTGCAGCTTTACACATATGCTTCTGTTCAAAATGAATTGAGCCAATACGAGAATTTAGATTTGTTTTCCAACGTTTTCCTTTTACTTCTTTTATACAGAGTTGACGTTATTTGTTCCGCGGAAAACTACGAAAGCATTCATTCAAATCGATAAAATGCTAAATATTAATAATTGCAGTAGGATTCAGCATCAATATCTTGTAAAATTACGAACAATATGTTGGTATAAACAAACAACCAAACAAATAAATAAACAGCAAACAAATTCAACCGCCAAAAAAACATATCATACAGTAGAGTAAAATAGTGCTGATGCCGCATCAGTACATACATAATGCAGAGCATTACAAAACAAAATTGGATAAAATTGGCATAAAACGGCGCTTTTCGAACGTGGCTTTAGTTATCAAGTATCAAAAGTATATAACATTTTCTCCCCTGAATCACAGGCGTTATCATTATCCTGCTTTAAAAAGCAGTACAGCAAAATACTAATGCGTCAACAGTCTAACAGAGGTAGTTGTACTCAAACCTGCACCTACTTATTTAGTTACTTATTTGCAATTTATTTAACTAGTTATTCATTAGATTTAGGTAACATGTTTTCTTTTCCCTTTATTATTTTTTTTTTTCTTTCCGGGTTTCTATGGAAGAGCAGACTTGGTCTGAATAGCGCCCTTGTTTCCAATGGTACAATTATATGGGCCTTGTTTATACTGAATATATATTTGTTTTTGATGTACCATTGTGAAATAAAGACATTTATTATTATTATTATTATTTCATTAAAATTAGCAAATTTTTAAAGAAAAATTCTTGTACCGAAGGGTAACACAACGATAATAATTACTGACAGTACATATTCTATAGGTACATTTATGGGCTCATAATGTATATAAATTAGTTATTAAAGCGATCACGAAAAATGCAATGTCACGATCTTCTTTTTTGTGGAATTGTAGCATCCATATGCCACTCAATGCACCGCTTTAATTGGTTGGTGATCCGGACACCATTTGCATCCGGGCTGGCGTTACAAAGTTGTACAGCCGGTAGTGTGCAACGCCGCTTCCATTCTCCTATAACATTCTTGGTTACGCTTTTTACAAAACGAAAAAGCGACTAGTCGAATTTTTGTCCTGTTTCGCTCACCTAACCCGTCGATAAACTATTGACGGCACACCACTGATTATACTGCTACTAAGCAAAAGGTAATTAACATGTGTTTATTTAAGATATATTACTTAAAATTATCTTTACAGTTATTTGCTGAAATAGTTTGTAGTATATTATATGTTTTGTAAATCATGCAACAAAATATATTTGCATACAAAAACTTTAAAAATCGTATCATTTTATGTTTGCACGAATATGTCCCTTTAAATACAATTCTGTAATTAGGGTTGCCTACTATAAATTTATGCTAACTTGTTGATATTGATTACAATGGAGCGTGAAAAATTTGAAATCTTAAATCCTTGTTTTGCAGCATATTTACATTACATACATATTTTAATTCTTTAAATATAAGAAAAAAACTTTCGTAATTATAAACAAAAGTGACAAATGCCAGCCCATTCACTTTTACCATTGATTAAAGAATAGAATATTCTTTAATCAATGCTTTTACTGAAATACCATATTATTACAAGTTTTTATTTCATGGAAGAAAAATGTATTAACCACTACACTATATCAACCCGGCGCCTGGAGAAAATGAGTGAAACTCGAAATCTCCGTGTTGTAACACTTGTTCTTACATTGGTATTTATTTTTGTTGTTTTAATGGTAGTAAGTAGAGTTTCTTTTAATTTTACGTCTAATTTGGAGAAACCCGTTCGACCTTTCTTCTAGAAATGAATTTAAACATCTTCTTGTTGCCGTCACTGAATTCAGTGGCGTAGCATATTACACATGTGAATATAAACCGTAGGTATACCTTAGATACCTACATTCCCCGTTCCCAATCTATTAACGAAAACGCCATAATTTCATAATGAATGATATTTCAAAAACAAATTACGGCAAACCTTTTCGCTGTTTATGAATTCGTATGTTTTGCTACATAATCTACTAAACTAAACTAAAATCGTTTCACTTTTAAGATGTTAGTGTCACTGTGTAAACTCAAAGTTTAATTTTGTATTTCCATATGGGTTTCGAAATTGCTTTATACCGAAGAAGTTTGTTGTTCAATGTGAAAGATACGACCAATCAGCCAATACATCTTAGGATTCTAAGGTAGGTAGTTAAGATCTAGCTGGATGCGTTAAACACGTATATTTTTGATCCAATTTAACCATTTGTCCAAGTGGATATACAGTCATTTAAACTTACGTTGTTGTGGAAACGAAATGTTACACACAAGAACAGTTGAGCATGTGTCTCTTCCAAAGGTAAAGGTAATATGTTCTGACTTCGACTGCTCGCTTTAATGCGCCACGTTGTTAGCCATCCGTCAATTTCGTTCAGATTTTGTAAACAGTAGGAGGATGAGATTACAGAAGTATCGTATGCGAAAGCAATTCGTCTGTTATTGGTCGTTGGTAGATCTGCAGTAAAGAACATATGGAGGATAGATCCAGGAACACTCCTCCGCAGAACCCCTGATTTGATATAAACGGAGGTGGTAAAGGTGAGCACTTCACCATAGTATACTAAGAATAGTATATTCTTCAACGAGTGTAGAATGACAGCTATTATTCACGAGGATGAAAATTCTGTCACGAGCCGAAGGCGAGTGACAGAATCATCCGAGTGAATAATAGCTATTCTACACGAGCAGAAGACTATACTTTCTCTACGACTATTTCATAGGAAGTTACAATTTTTGGTCTGAATCAGTATTATAAAAATTTTGCTTTAGATGAACGTATATCGGTTCACTAGCCACAACGATTTTATGCCGTGTGTACTGTTTCTGCGATTTCCTCGGCAGTAAATTAATACACGTCGTTTTCGCGGTTTCCGTTATTTCTGGTGGCAAACACATCTCGGCGTTTTCGCTGTCTGAATTATTCATACCTAGTTCTTACTGTTTTTACGAATACGAAAATTTAAAACTGTTTTTGACAGTTACTTCAAAAACAAGTGGGAGATCCAAGCGCTAACATGCCACGCCCATTGGATTCTGATTCATTATCCCACCGTTTTTTACAGAATCCAACGGCAATGGAGAATATCTATCATTCTTCAACTAAAAAGGTATATGTAACGAATACATTATATTATAGTCGTAGAGAAATATCTTTCTTATACGGAATTATACACTTTACAGCAGCGGTTGGGATAGATTAATCTTCATTTTGTAGATTCGGTCTTTATGACATACCTTATCTAAGAAAAGCAGCTATACAATATCTTGTGCTCTCTAAATTATCTTTTATTTTTTGATTATGTGATGCACCTGTTCAACTGTCACAACCTGGTGATAAAACTCAAATTGTTAACTAGGTAGGTTCCTTTCTTAGATAACAAGAGAAGTCTGAAGTCTTTCGAAATCATTAGACTCTAAAGTGTTTGAAAGACTTTCTAAGGCTTAGAGAGTATACGAAGCAGACTCATAGGACCATAAGATGCTACGTTAAAAGAGTTTTGGTCAGGATTTTATATCATTAGGACCTGCACAACTTTCTAATGGAATGGAATGTCCGATTTTTATTATCGTATTAAATATACAGGTAAACTTTTTGTAAGCTTACCGCGATAGTTCCTTTACAAGTACGTAAATCAAAATCTGGGAATTTGTTACGATTAAGGTTGTCAGATATAACATCTTTTATTTCGGATATATAGGTTGTTAACGAATACGTATTACAAGTTTATGTTTATACCTTTACAAGGTATGTAAGGGATGGTCAACACTATGATTAATTTTCGGCTTGGACCACGTCGTCGATTGGAGGACACGCTCGGCAAAGGCAGGATTACTGGTTACTGTTTGTGAATCTAAACAAACTAGCGTTTTCAAGCCACTGTGGCTTGCATCTTCAGAGTCCTCGTAGTACTGAATTCAAATCCGGGATGCGGAGGTGTAGATTAAGAAACAACTCAATAACATCAACAGGGAGGATGGGTTTAAGCTCAGCAAAGCTTGGACACCGGTAGTTACAATCACCTATATGCTCTCGGAGTCTCAACTCGAACGCCCAGTTTGCCCAAAATAGTTTGTACCACAGGAGCAGGGGATGTTGTAGATACCTTCTGATTTTAATCCAACCAGAACTACGACGTTTTGCTCGATTGCCTCAAAAGGGTTTAAATACCTCCGCATCCCGGATTTGAATACAGTACTACGAGGACTCTGAAGATGTAAGCTGCTATGTCTTGCGTAACGTTAGTTTGTTTAGATTCACAAACAGGAACCAGTAATCCCGCCTTTGCTGAGCGTGACCTCCAATCGCCGACGCGGTCCAAGCCGAAAATTAACCCAATCATAGTGTTGACAGTTCGAGAAACCGCGAAAGCCTCAAAACAATATATACTTACGTAGGGGATCCAAATAGGCAAACTTTTAATAACAAACTCGTATACGGAAAGGCACCGTTTTCGGTCTAAGATTTGACTTAGGAATAATGCTCATAAAAGTCAAATACTGCAAGTAATGCTGATAATAATGTTATTTATTTGTCAAACAGTACAATAATTGCTGAAAATGACGACTACCAACATCGATGCAAGTATTGCACCTCCGTGGCATTTTGGTATACTCTCTCTAAAATACCAGATGTTTTTTGGAGTTTTTGCTGCAGCCAAAATAAGTGCTACCAGACTCTTCACAAGGCCCCATAACAAAAATCTAGAGCGTTAAGTCTGAGAAGGGTGGCGGCCAGGCTACTGGTCTCGTTCGGCCAATCCATCTGTCACCGAATACTTGGTTGACGTAGTCTCGGACGGCAAGCTAAAAGTGTGCTGGCACACCGTCATGTTGCAGCCACATCTGTTAACGAATCCCCAATAGTACTGCTTCCAACAATTCTGGCAATATTTGTTGCAAGAAAGTCAAATAAACGAAGCCGATGAGACGTGGTGGAAAAAGGTACGGCCCAATTAAATGACCGTCGGGAATGCCAGCCCACACGTTGATGCCGAACTTGTGTTGGAATTTAGCGGAGCGAATGCAGTGAGGGTAGCAGATCACAGCTTTCGATTCCCCTACATACCCTATAAATTTCCAACACGTATCTATTCATTAGACTTTCTATAATAGTAACACATGCCCATGTTTCAGTGGCGGCCCGTGCGAAATATTTTTAGATGTGCTGCATCAGTAGAACAATATGGTATCAGTAATAAAACGATGTATGTCTATACCACTGATAATAGTTTTAGACAAAGCTTTTGCATCATGTTTCCTCGGAAGCAAAAATTTGACAACCGTTCAACCGGATCACCATCTTCTATTACATATCGAAAAATAGTTACCATTAGAAATGTTGCGAAAATATCTGTTGTTTCGTAGGCTACCTATTAATGCTAAAAATGGCATTTCAATTATTTCTTGGAGGATTTTGGCATAACAGACCTCTGGCATACATTCAATTAAAATGTCATTTTATATATTTTTTGACGTGCTTTTGAAAATGCTTGCATTGTCTAGATTTTTGTCAAGAGTTTGGTTATGTTCTTACGTTAACTAATCCGCGAAAAATTCCAGAATTATGGGGTTTTTCGGTTTCATCATATTCACGAAAGGCAAATTTAAATACTGCATAGAACTTGATACAGTTTATAATTTTTAAAGAACACACATGGAATAAAATAAAGCATTTTTCTGATTACAGCCACAAATCTAGTTGTTTTTATTACAAATTACCTACGAGAAACGACGTATAAATAAGATATGTGAAAATTATTAATAGTTGATCTCTTATGACCTTATGGAATTTGTTTTTGGCGGTTCTGCAGTTCTGCAGCTCACAAGCCGCCACTACCATATTTTGAATATTATTGGACTGCACCGAATTTTGTAAATGTGTCTGGGTAAAAACTTGAAATAACAAATGGATGGTGAAAATACGTAATTTTGATTTAAAGTGTTACAAGTTGAATGCTGGTAATATTAAAAAAAATAACAAATAAAACCAACCCGGAAAACAGTTGGTTTGAACGGACACAAGTATGGTGAAGTTTGATAAAATATGTTAAAATTATCTACAATATTTAGAACACCGGAATGCCTACTTCGGCAACTAAGTTGCTATCTTTAGTGGGACTGGATAAACTTAAACCAAAGAGCTCTATATTGTAACATAGTGCTCTTTGCTTAAACTATCTAAAGTAATGTTCATCATTAATTCTTACCGAAGATAGCAACTTAGTTGCTAACTAAGTTAACATCTATTCAAGTGTTTTAAATATTTTCGGGATTTCTCAAGGTTCTAGAATCAACTTATTGAAGTCAAAAATATTGAATAATTTTGGCCACATATTCAAGTTTTTATTGAAAATCGCTGGTTTTCATATTCTCTCTCTCTCTCTCTCTATTTCCATGACACTACAGTCTCATCTGGACCTGGGCCTCCCTGGGACTTTGCAACTTTGATTTTTTTTAGGGATAGGGGTGTTAACCTTACGCCCAATCCTTCTTCTTTATCCAGGTTTGGGACCGCCAACAGTTACTGAGCTACTCAAGCCGCCCAGCCACTACTGCAGGCGGAGTTTTTATACATTTCGATTAATTTTTCGATTTATAACATTATAGCTGATTAACCTACCGCACCGTCGCGTCATAATGTGTATTAGAAAGAAACGAGAAATGTTTTACTACATTATTATAAAAATATTTTGCACTTAGATATTCTTTTAATCTCTATAATTCTCCAGTTATAAACCCTATATAAGGTGTTATAGTCATCTGTCATGTGGATAACTCTTATTAACAGCTTTTCATTTATACGAAAATTTCCCAGAATTTTTAAGGGGTAAAATGTGAGCATCTCTCGTCATGGCAGCAATCGCCAATGAAATCTTTGTAGACACATTTTTGAATCCATAGTTTTTATGAACATATTAACATGAACTTTAAAAATATTGGTTCAGAGTTTAAAAAACACAGGTACATTAACGACTTTCGGGAACAGTTTTAGACAGTTTATCTACAAATTTAATGTGCGTCTAATTTGCTGTTATACATATATACAAGCAGCTGTTTTGTTCGTTAAGCGATTACAAATAATAACTTAATTACAAATGTAAATCAGTTGAATAATTGTAATAATAAAAACAACAACAACGCAGTCTTCTAATAACTACATAAAGAATTGAGTATTATAAATATGTGGCTTCTCTTTTTATATTCCTAGTTTGCTCGATATTTAAGGTAGGTACTTAGTTCGCAATGCATATTTAATGTTTATCACCAACAAGTTAGAAAAGAACGTCACGTTGTTGATCAAAATAACTCTTAGAAGTTCAGTTCCTGGTAAGTAATATTGAAAAACAATATAAACAAAATAAATACAACATAACATAATGTAAATCGGAAGACCACCTAGTGCAGAAAATAATGAAAACGCTTTCAGCAGGAACTAGAATATACAGAAGAAGAAGGGAAGATCTATTTCCAGTTGCACAGTGAGTGCGGGAATGAAAATAAGGAAAGGGGGAATACGACAAAGAAATAAAAGTTTGTTATTAACAGTGAATACAAATCTAAAAATGAATTATTTTGAGATCAAATTCCCAAGAAGGTAACTTTTTTTTATTATACGGAGTGTCAATTTGAAAACGTACAGTGTGTTATATATCTCTGAAAGTAAAATAGATGTTGAACTCTTCTACAAAACGTTTCTACAACATGAAGAGGGAATTATCATGAATCATAAGGTAATTCCTATTCCATTCAACCCTTTAGCTATCCCAACAAAAAAAATTCAAATGGTAACACCCACTTGTGATATCGCCTTGAAAAGCTGTTACAAGATGCTATTCAATAGTAGCGAACTTTTTTCCCCCGACTCGTTTCGGAAAAGTTAGAAATAAAACTCGAAAGATTCAGACCAATTATTTTAAATCAAATCTTAAAATCCTAGATTATACGTTCAAAATAGTTTCCATTATTTTCTAGGCAATTTTAAAACCTACTCTTAAATTCTCTCCGAACATTTTGGAAGGTGTGTCGTGGAATAGCTCGGCACTGCTGAACTATTGCTGGCAGTTGTGCGATGGCCTGCAGCTGAGTTTTCTAGGCAACAGATTTTAAGTGACCTTGGAAAGAAGTCTGATGGGGTCAAATCTGAAGATCTTGAGAGCCATTCTATTTTTCTGAAAAGAATCAGATACAAATGTTTGCTACTACATTTTCAAAGAGGTATTACAGGGTAGACGTTACCATTTGACATTCTATTATTGGTGTAGCTAGACCCTATGGAGTTGAATGGGGAAGGTTACCTTATGAGTCATTGTGCTAGCTCTCCATGTTGGAGAAACAGTTTCTAGAAATTTTCACTAATCATTTTACGTCCAGGGATATAACACATTGTAGGTTTTCAAATTGATACTCTGTATATAAGCATCATTTCGCGATACACAATGCAGTTTAGTCAATTTTACATAAGATTTGATTAAAGAATATCACCCCATACCATTAAGTAGTAGACCAACTTACTACTGGGCGATACTTCAGCACGAAGCTAAGCTTATTTTTCAAAATTAGAATCTGTTTTTACCATCTGCACAACCACAACCAATATTTTATAACTGGTTCAATTTTTCTGCGTCTTGGCGAAACCAGTTTTTTCTATGGGTTTGCTCCCTAAATTATACTTATCCGTCGAAATCTTTAGACTGGGTTTCTTTGACAGATTCTTCTTAGAGAGGTGATAAAATTGTTTCCGTTAATTTACAATTCTATGTTCTTTTGGATATTAGTATTCAACAGTTTAACAGTCATATTTTACAGCTGGTCTTCTCCAATCATATATCCATAAGAGTGGGGAACAACAAAAAAAAAACAAGTTCGCAATTCTTTTCACTGCTGACGGCAATAAGAAAGACAGAAAAGTGAGCGTTCTAAAACTTGAGATTGTTTATTAATGATGGCGTATTTATTTAAATTCTTTGATACTAACGAAGGTCGGTCAGTTTTACGGAATATTTCAAACGAACTAGTTGCTCCTGCTGCTGCTGCTGCTCCTGCATTAACTACTGTTAAGAGAAAATCAACCAGGAAGTTTACCGCCGAGAATTGTATCAACTTCTTCTTGTGTGATCATGCTAGATTCCCTACCTAAAGATAAGGCTATTACTACCAACGGGTGCGACGTTAAATCCTGGAAAGTGGTAGCTTCTCAAGCCGCCAAGAATTGCAAGAATTACATCAGGGATATTGTAGACAATCTTCCCTTAGAGCCGAACCCGGAGAAAGCTGTCATTGCCCTTTCGTTAGGTGAGCTTTTTTATAACTTAAACCGTAAACAGCAGAAACTTTATTTTACTCTGAAATCGGCTGCCCTACAAATATAATATCTTGCCAAATACATATTGTATATTTGAAAGTTTAAAGTTGAATTTATTTGGACACACTGTATGCTATCAATTAAAATAATGTATTCCATTTATTATAATTGGCGATTGTTTTTGAACAATTTCGATTTGGTGTAAACTCATTATATGGACAAATATTAAAACGGAAAACATCAACATAAATTATGTTTTTGTATAAATTGTTCCATGGATGATATCGTAAATAACATGTTTTATATATTATTAGGAAGAAAATTTTGAACGTCAAAGCGTTTCTATTTTGTTAGATATTAGAAAGTATTTTACATTAAAGTTCTTCTCCCTGAAAGATTTAGTATCTATGTATTACTTAATAGACGTTTAGACGATTCGTTATCATAATAATAACATTTGGCAACGGTTCTTATATTTTTTATTATAATTATGTCTTCAGTTCACATTTAGGAAGCTTTATTTAAAAAAAAATGTCAAAACCAGCTAAAAAGCGCAGTAAATTTCTAAACTAAAATGTTACTTTAGACTTCTAATACTTGCACAAACGATCAATTTAGACGATCCAAACGACAAACGATAAATTTAGTACATTACCATTTACAATATGTCTGTTGTTAGTCTAAAATCACAAATTTAGGGAAAAATTGATAAGCTAAAATATTCTTTACTTACTAGGGTATTTATTAATGATAAATATTAATAAAAATATAAACGTAACCGAGACTTGGTACAAGAAAAGCCGGAAATATCTTACAAATGTGTCCTCAACTTTGATTGATTACCTACAGTGCTAAAACTGAACTAATCTGGATATGATGTAACAAACTTCTCTTTAAAGATTGTAAGATTCGACATGGTTTTGAAAAGACGTACTCAAAGTTTTAGTTTTAGTAGTTCACTGTTACCCTCTCACTACTTAATTATATCTATCTAACATTAAACTCAGTATGTTCATATTGATTTGTTGATTTGAAAGAGCGAGATCCAGGACGCGGATTTCCAAGCATCTCTAAGCACTGCAGCCATCATTGGCTTATTGTACACCCTTACTAAGAATTTTGCCTATCTGGGGAAATTCCAACACCAGTAGCGCTCATGTTACTGTGTCTTTACATCCTATCAATAAATAGGTTCACCATACCTGTAAAGGTGGAATTTCGGTCTTGGGTATATTTATAAAAATAAACAAATAAATTTAATTTTTAATGCAGATCTTCTAGAAAAGCTAATGGTTTTTAGCGATAGGTGCTCTTGAGAACTACTTGCCTTAAAAACTAATAGAACTGAGACTGGAAAATTTCGTAATTGTAACAGATTTTGGTATGGCATATACGCAAATTATTTATTTATTATTTTATTTAAATATTTAAATAATTAAAAAAGTTATATTTAATTCAATATCAAGGTAACTTTAATTCACGGTGGCTTAGGAGTTACTCCTCAGGCAAATAATTTGCTTATTTTCAGTGGCGGCTCGTGAGTTAAGAAAGAGGGTGGGCACAAGAAAAAACTTACCTATTTTTTGTACATAAAATCCATTCTCCTATTTTTCATGCTGGAAAAGACGTCTATGACTTTGTTGTCAAAATCCGGTTTTTTCCACGTCTTCGTTGTATTTAATTTTATGTAGCAAATAAGCACCCTCTAGTTGTTTACGGATGTCCACTTTGCCTAAAACACTAAAATCCATGCACGCATTCATGTGAGAAACGGAAGATTTGTGTTTCTTTGTCCTCTCTGCAATGTGTTTTAGATCATTCACCCCTTGTTTATTCCACGCACTAACCTCTTTCTTAAAAATTAAGCACATAAAACAAAACAGTTTATTTGTTACCTCAAATGATAGCGGGTTTTTTAAAAGATTTTGCACGCAATTAACTTCCATCATTGAAAAAACGTCACGTTCGTCTTTGAATCCACACGCGCGATTGCGCGAAACAAAACACTACGGTCGAAAGTCAAACGTTGACTTTAAATGGGGAACGCTTCGCTCGGTGCCCCATTGGCCTGGTATATCGCGTATAGCGAAGATAACCGATAGCCAACCGAATCACCTCTGCATGGGGAACAAATCAGAGCGTGCCCCGGGAAATAGTTTTGAGGCTGTTAGCCGCGCTTGTGGTGCATAAGGAAAATTTGATACCATCGTTAAAGTAATGAAATTAAAATAATGCACTGAATTACATGCGAATTTCTTTCTGTGTTTATCTTCGTGGTTGGGTGGGCACGTGCCCTTGTGCCCTTTAGTACAAGCCGCCACTGGTTATTTTTAAAGATAACTCTTAATACATCCTTCATATTCCTAAATGATATAGGATCGCAAGATGGTTTAAAAATCGATGAAACGTCTATTTACGTTACACAGGTTTTTGATAATAATTACAGGCAATTTTGCACTTATGCAAAG
>JABXWE010005491.1:0-13760 GCA_014611495.1 Limonius californicus
TAAGATGGTCACCTCAGCTTCTTCTGCAAGTGGCTATTCTTTTGAGAAAGTTTTGCATCACATTTTCGCACAACTGTGGCTCTATCTGACCAATAATGGCTCGAAAATTTTCTTTGAGCGCTTGAATTGTTTGTGGGCCATCAGCGTAGATTTTTTCCTTCATGTAACCCCAAAGAAAAAAGTCTGCTGTTGTGAGATAGCACGATATGGAAATTTCTCCCTCAATAGTGCAACTGTTTCGTGGCTTGTGTGGCTCGTAGCACCGTCCTGCTGGAAATAAAGATTTTCTACGTCCAGGTCGTCCAATCTAGGCTAAAGGAAGTTAGTTAGCATCCCACGGTAGCGTTCCGCATTGATTGTCACTGTAGCACCTTCTTCATTCTCGAAAAAATACGGTCCGATGAGACCGCCTGACCAAATACCGCACCAAACCATCACTCGCTGGGGATAAAGATTTTTCTGGACTATTATTTTAGGGTTTTCGGCGCCCCAGATGCGGCAGTTTCGTTTATTGACGAAACCCGGAAGATGGAAATGGGCTTCATCGCTAAAGATGATTTTTTTTCAAAATCATTGTCACCTGCCTGCATTTGCAACACCCAATCAACGAACGTTCGGCGTTGTGCATGGTCCGCCGGCTTTAATTCTTGGGTCAACTGCATTTTATAAGCATGCAGGCTAAGATCCTTGTGCAAAATGCGATGAAGGCTGGGCTTTGAAATGCCCAATTGTTGGGAAAGGTCTTGGGATAGACAAACCCGGGTTTTCAGCAACAGCGGTAATGTTCTTAGCTGACCTGGCGATATGAGTACGAACTGGCAATTTTACATCAGTAACTTGTCCCTTTTGCACAAATTTAGTGACAAGTTTCACAATGTCACGGCGAGAAGGTGATTCATACTGACCGAAAACACGACGAACGCTGCGAACTGTCTGGGCGAAATTTGCACCATATTGATAATAAATTTTCACTATTTCTATACGTTGTTGGAGCGTATATGTTTTCATTTTCTCAAATCGCACATTTTTCACTTGACAAGTGTCAAACACTCAAGGCCCTCCATTCAACAGTTTAAAAATGCCAGGAAATTTAAAATGGGACCTCTTAATGGAAAACCCTTCAAAATCTGTGACAGCGACTGAAGCTCAAGAGCACGTGATTACGCCAAGCCCGCCATGGCAGAATTCGAAGCATGCTTATTTATGAAAATAATTGAAAATTTCTAATAGCGCCATCTACTGAATTGTTCGCTTCTTCTATCTCTGTCTTACAAACATAAATCATTTCGTTCCATTTAACATAACGGCCCCTGGCTTGGAAAACAGCGTCCTAGATCTCGCTCTTTCAAATCGTCATCACCATAACATATGTTCAAACAAAGAATACATAGAGATTGGCCGTAAAAAAAGTAACTGTCAACAATTTGTCAGAGTTAGAGTAAATTAATACATATACAGTTGTTTTTTAAAATTAAAATTCGTACAGGCACAGTCAGTTAATTTATAGTTAGCGAATGTAAGAATTTTTGCTCTTTTTAAATTATGTTTTAGTGAAAATCGTGTAAATAATTATTATAGTTGCTAACTTAACCTTCTGCTTGACAGATGACATGACATTAAATTCGATTTCCGTGATGTACGCCACTGAAATTTGTCATAGTAGATAATAACATATCTAAATTACCCCTACTTAATTGTCAGAAATTCTCGGTATGTGACGCCACTGACGGATTGATGACAGTAATTTTATTTTGAATATATGGTAAATACAACTGTGACATTAAAGTCATGTATCAAGTATCAACTCCCTTCATATAATTACATATAGTATTTACTAACACGTTTACGTCCTAGATCTCGCTCAAATAAAATACAAAACCAATAATAATTAAATGGGTTGCTTAAAACGGAATACAGAGAATTTCTCTTTTTTGTGTACTTTTATTTAAAAATAAAACATGTCAGTGCATTATTTTACTACAATCTATAGGCAACCTATTGCTGTAGAAACAGTAATCAAATTACTTAATGTTAAATTAATAGCAGTTCCTATTTTTTGAGTTTAGCATAAACTTGTGATCTTTTTAATACAATCATGTACACAGCTTGAGAACTGTGAAAGACTTATTTTCGGCAAAATATGCAGATAGGCCAATTCCTTATATAAAACTATTCAAAAGATTGTGAGAAAATTTACATCACAAGGCTTCGTAATAAATTCCCACAAAAAAACACTAAAACCAATCATACTCATTGAACCCACAATATCTGATCTAACCTATGCATTGAACCTAACCTCTTATAATGACGTCTAACCTCTCACTATTATTTTCTGGTGTGTAATGTTGGTTGCCGACATATATTTATCTATAATTAGCCATAAACAATGCGTTAACATTTTTTCTTGTTATAAAAGTATACATAGCCGATGTGTATACAAAAAAAATCACCGTGTATTGGGTTGCAGTGTTCGTTTGCAAGGTGCTGTAACAATAGTTTTAATGATTTTTCTGAAATAGGTAGCTTACACATACCCAAATATATTCATTGTTTTACAAAAATAACCTGTAATGTGAGATAGCCTAAGTGTAAATATATTTATATTTTGGAATTGAATATTGGTGTTTATAATCTTGAGACGTATTACACAATATTATGGACTGTCAAATGTTTTTGAATAGACTCTACGCTAAGAGCAGGTGCGAATGCGCGCTGGATTTGTTAACATTTCTGGTTTCTCCTACATCTATTTCTTTTTAATGCATGTGAGCCGCCGGAGAAAGAGAAAGACAAATATAGTTACTCAACATGCGTACTTTACAATTCAAGTTTTCTTAGGTCATGTGTACTCTTGTGTTATTCCGTGCGTCAGCACCAACCAGAAGACCGTATGTTGTGTAGTAAGATTCATGTGTTTGCTGGTGTTGCTTTAAAATTTTTTTTAATTTAGTAGAAAAGAGTGTTTGCCGTGATGTGAAATGGCGGAACCGTGTACGGTTGTACGATTTTCAAAAGACCCATCGACAGCTCGAATCGAAAATTTAAAGCAAAACGAATCTTCAGACAAAATCTGCGAAACACAACAGACTTTTGGGGCTTTTTACGTGATATGCATTGCCTTATCTATTATAACCTACGTCCTAGATTTAACTCTTGCCTGTATATTGTTATATTTTTACTCTGTTCACGGATATGGACTTTATTTTGCATTAACATTGACTTTTGTGTTAGTGCCTGCGTTGTTTATGACTGCATTCAGTATGCGATGGTGAGTGCATTTTCGTACCTTTAAATCCCTTTAATGATACCATTTCATTTAAAATCTTAATAGGCCATAAAACCCATATATTATTGGTTAACAGTTGAATGACGTACTTAATTTGTTTTTAAATTGCTGTTCAGTGAACTGTCAAAGTACCTCGAAAGATCTAATTAAACAAGTGTCAACTGCTGTCCTTGTCAATTGTCAACCACGCTTGCTTTACATAGGATGAACCGAAATTATGTGACATCAATAATTAGCAATTTTAAGCACGTGCTATATTAAAACGAGAGAATTTTTGCACTGAAACGTCTTCTTATTTAATGCGTAGTATAAAAAATCAAAGTGTAATTATAGAAAAGCCACTGCTTAACCATTTCTTTGGTTTGATTGTACCTTAAAGATCGTACTGGTCAGCGCAATAACCTGACCATGAATGGTAATTAATGTTGCTTTACTTAATGCTTCCGGTTTAGAAAAAAGATTTTTCTGTAACCGTTTTTTTTTATATAATTTAATACGAGTTTTTCTTTATACAAGTTCGGCGAAAAGTCTTGCTAGTCCCTCCTTTTTATGTAAAGTATTAGCGAGTTTTTATTGTATACCGGCTAGACCTCCAAATACCAGTATTTTTCTGAAAGAACATTTATCGTTGATGTACAGGTTTAATGCAACATTTTGGTCCTTCGAGTCGGATTGTCGTAAATGTGAAATGTTTGGTGCGGTTTACTGGTGTTGATTCTTTTCTGTCTAAAGCAATTAGGAGAAATTTAAGTTATTTACAAATATCGTTGGTACATTGATTACTCAAGTACAAACTTCAATATAAGGCGTAACTATCGGTAGGTAAATATTACAACTACACATCAGAAATAATCGTTGCAAATAGATAATACTTCGCGGAATTCCAGGATATTGATAACGATTTGTAATAAGCATACGCGCTATAAATAAAATTGTTTTTTTCTTTAAATGGCTAACATTATCCCGATCACTGTAGTATGGCATTTATAGGTATATGTTTTACGAATATGGAATTTATTTAACATATGTAAGAAATTTAGCTATTACTGTTAGATATAAGCAGGTACATATCGAATTATGGCTGATAACGGGCTGATATTCCAATTTATCGTACGCCTGACAGATGACTATGTATTTGTATTGTTTCATAAAAATTGTATAATTTTGTTAATTTCAATTTCGTGTTTCTGAAAGAATGTGTGATATCTGTGCATTTTGACGAGCGGTATTTTTATTGGGCTAAGCTACTTGTCTTTGAGAAACTCCCGTGACGTAGTTGCATATTCCCCGTAAATGCGCTAATTCAATAATATAAGACATATCCCAACGTTCGAGTTTTTCTAAGAAAATATTAATATTGGCGAAACAGAAAAAAATACCGGTTTAATATTTGCATTGCTACTATCGATTTTTGTAATAACCAGAAAATTGTAATTTGGCCCATTCTATAACCTTTTAAAACGAGTTTGTTTTTAACGTTAATTGTCTATAATTGTTGATACCATTACGTTTTAGTCTTACATAACGAACGTGTTCTACGGCGATATATTTTTTTTTATCTTTTAATCGTAAGAAGTTCATTCTTTGGTTTCTCGTACTTTTGATTGACAGGATGGTAAAAGTAACATACTACCATGATTTTATGAAAATTTTTTATTTTTATACAAAACATTCATGTATTACTCCTTTCTAGACTTTCATATACAAAGTGATTTTTTAAAAAGTCAATTGCAGTTGCCTATGGATTGTCCCGTCTATATTAAGCTTTAGAATCTGACAATATGAAAATTGTAACAGAAAGAAAGAAATCTTGACGAAAAACCTGTAATTTACTTACCTTAATCAATTTCAAATCAGTTGCAACTAAATACTTGTTCATTTTCACATTTTGTTGGGCCAAAATTTTTAACTACCTGAACTGTCACACAGTTTACATACAGGTAAATGTCATTCAAAGCTCATTACAGCTGACTGCAGACGGAATAGCTTTTTTTTTCTAGGCTTGCTGCAAATGACTTTTTAAAAAATCACTTTGTACCTTCTGTAATGTATTTATAGCTTTTTTACAGAACTGGAAAGTAATGAATGTCGATTGTAAAATCTAACTAAGTACAATCGTTTTGTAAGAGTTAGAAAAGTGTTACGGCGATTCTAAACCAACATAGCAACCAAACATTAAAGTAGCTTTTTACATCAACAAACTATAATACTTCTTTGCCTGTCCGCCACGAAGCTTAGGACCGTCTACATGTACGTTGGTGAGCTAACTGCAGCCAATATAAAAAACAATACGTATAATATACGATAAAATGGATTAGTAACAGTCATGGTATTCATAGTTCTGTTTGTAAAAAATCAGATAAATCTTGATATTGGGGGTGTGTGCATTATTTTATTAAAGGATGCCAGTTTGTAATAAAGTGAAAAATTTCACTAAATTAATACTACATGTGTGGTAAGAGCATTTCACCCCATTTTACCACTACGTTTGGCAATTTTTTATTACAAGTTCTTATGATTTTTTCAATTTATTGCAATCTTGGATATGCTGTCTGTTAATTAGAAAAACCGCAAGTGAAAAGGTCGCATATTAATGTAGGTAGCGATCTATAAGTGACTGCTTATTTCTTATAGCATTGATTTTAGGAAATGGATATTTAAATACTACTTTTCTCACCTCACTACACAGTGTACTTATTTTCACAAAACACAAGCAACTTAGCGTTTCACTTTTAATAAAGACGGCCTTCAGTCAACATTGCCTTGTAAGAAATGGATTTAGTGCATTAAAATGGGATTACTTATGTATTCACTTTCTTCACTGATTTTCAAGGCAAATGCTTGGACAGGAAAGTAGGCACGAGTTACTAAAAATGTGCACTAGTTAATTTGGTAGAGAATGCAGATTTGTACTAATATTCCACATTTTTAATACTACTAATGTTGAAACTAGAACAAAAACAATTAGGAATATACACGGCGTATCAAATTCGACTATTCAAAACCGCAGTAAGAAATACTTATTCTGTTAAATTGGGGAAACGTTGCGTAATTTTATGTCAAACAATAATTTAAAAATAATTATTTCAGATTTATGTTTATATTTATTTATGTGAAATATTTTATATTTGTTACTTGCATGTGTCTCTTCTTTTCATAAATGAGTGTTCTTTCTTCAGAAAGCTTTTAATGGACATTATCAAACACTACTTAAATAAACGACGCTTTGTTTTCCTATTATTAGCAAAGTTAAAACCTCAAATGTTTGATAGAAATAATGCCGATAATAAAAATTCTGAACTCAATAACGTCTATTTCAAACAAGTAGAATACAAATAATGTTATAAAATCGTCGAATGATATGGCGCATACGAAAACGTCGAGTGGACGTCACGTTGAATAGAAGCAACATTGAATGGAAGTATCGTTGAATAGAAGCAACATTGAATGGAAGTAACGTCAAAAGGATGTAATGTTGAATGGAAGTAACATTGAATAATAGTAAAGTTGAATGGAAGTAAAGTTAAATGGAAGTAATGTTAAAAGGAGGTAACATTGAATAGAAATAAAGTTGAATGGAAGTAAAATTGAATGGATGTAACGTTGAATAGAAGCAACATTGAATGGAAGTAACGTAGAATAGAAGCAACATTGAACGGAGGTAACGTCAAATGGATGTAATGTTGAATTGAGGTAACATTGAATAATAGTAATGTTGAATGGAAATAACGTCAAATGGAAGTAATGTTAAAAGGATGTAACATTGAATAGAAGTAAAGTTGAATGGAATTAAAGGTGAACGGAAGTAATGTAAAATGAAAGTAATGTTGAATGGAGGTAACATTGAATAGAAGTAATGTTGAATGGAAGTAATGTCAAATGGAAGTAATGGTGAATGGAGGTAACATTGAATAGAAGTAAAGTTGAGTGGAAGTAAAGTTAATCGACGTAACGTTGAATAGAAGCAACATTGAATGGAAGTAACATCAAATGGATGTAATGTTGAATGGAGGTAACATTGAATAGAAGTAAAGTTCAATGGACGTAACGTTGAATAGAAGCAACATTGAATGGAAGTAACATCAAATGGATGTAATGTTGAATGGAGGTAACATTGAATAGAAGTAAGTTAAATGGAGGTAATGTGGAATGGAGGTAACACTGAATAGGAGTAAAGTTGAATAAACGTAAAGTTGAATGGAAGAAACGTCAAATGGAAGTAATGTTGAATTGAGGTAACATTGAATAGACATAAAGTTGAATGGAAGTAACGTAGAATGGAAGTAATGTCAAATGGGAGATGCTTGGAAATCGAGTCCTAGATCTTGCTCTTTCAAATCAATCAATCAATCAATGTCAAATGGGAGTAATGTTGAGTCGAGGTAACGTAGAATAGAAGTAAAGTTGAATGAAAGTAAAGTTAAATGGAAGTAATATGGCATTGTGGAAGTAAGTTGACTGGAAGTAAAGTTGAATGGAAGTAACGTCGATTGCAGTAACTTCGAACACATTAATGTCGAATTACAAAAATTGCGAAGACTATAATCACAAATAAAAAATATGATAACGTGGCGAAACGACAATGTCGAATTAATAATAGGTCGAATGTTTGTAACATCGATATAATATTGTCGAACCATATAATAAAATTATATATTCGGTATATTCAGTATGTTAAACCTTCCAATATTTTAATATTGTCGATATTTCGATTACATTTCCAGCGTTTGTTCTTCTTTGTGTTGGGTAATTTTTAATTCGACATTAGTTCATTCGTATTTTCTATTCCCTATTGTTTGAGTTTGTCGTTGTGGGTTATACATTTCCATTAGGCATACGCTATTTCAATTAAAGTTGTATACCGTTCGATGTTATTCCTTCGCATCCGATATTTCCCAATTCGGCTTAATTTTATTAGTTTTGACGTTAATTACAGTTGCTACGTTCCCATCCAACCTAATTTCCATTAGACACTTTTGTATTCAGTGTTATATGTTACACTCGTCATTTTAAATACTGGACATTAATTACCTTCGACAAATTTACATTCATCATAATTTTCATTCGATATTTCTGTTTTAGTTGTTTTTGCTATTTGACATTTTTTCGATTTGACATAATTTCCCACTGGACATAATTTTCCTATGGATATAACTTCCATTCGTTTTTTTTTTGTATACGCCATTCGGGATTATTTATAGTCGTAATTTTTGTACTCGATGTTATCGCTTCGGTATTTCAATTTTCGATTTGATTGTTTTTTACATTAATCTTCTCGCCTCCATATTAGATTCTTGAGTAGGTTTATAGAAAATTATGGGTACTCTGACGTCAAAAAGAATAACGATTTATGGCTTTACTATTAATTACATTAAAATAGTTCTGATCTCATAATAGATGTTGGCTTCTTGTTTCATGGCCATCTTGGTTTAATTGTATCAAATACAGTATCATCAATAAAAGTATAGCTGACTTGCAAATGCATGATTTATCAGTTCTTTCTAGTAGTACAAGTAAGTAGTGAGTATTAGTCAGATGTAAAGTGTTTTCTAAAAATTCATTTTCTAAATCCAACCAAATGTCTATAAAAGCTGTTTAAAAATCTATAAAGCAACCATAAAAACGAACCTTATCGTGAGTATGAAAAAATCGAAACATCGTAATATTGTTCAAATGAGTAAGTTATAAAACGGTTTAACAAAGTTTTATACTATAACCAAAACTTGTAAAAATAAAATAGGTAATACAGTTGAAACGAAAATCGATAGGTCAAATTACTTCAGTATTAAATTATACCTCTTTGGCCCAATTTAACTGACACGGTTTCCGAGGTTCCAGTTGTGGAGGTGAAATGTGGAACACTCTGTATGGTACTGTTTTTTAAGTCCGCCGTTTTTTTAACCACTGATCATCCTCTAACTTTGTACATACCATGCCGAAGGTGACCTTGAAGTACGCGCCAATATTTTAAGCACGCGTTCGGTGGTTTAAAATAAGAAAAAACCGAATAAACATTTTGTTTCGGAGTAGGTAAATGTTATTAATAAAGTTGTCAGTATGAAGCTGTTAAAAATAAGCAAAAATAACAGAAATAGGTAGGTACGCAGTGGCGTTAAAATAAAATGGAAGTGGCAGTGATTGAGGCATTAAAATTGCAACAGATTTAAAAGGGCTTGGCAGTTACGTTGTGCTTGCTTTTAGTTGTTTTCCAAGCTGTAGCTTCCTTTTGGTAATTGGAAATCAACTTGGTTGTTTCGTTCCACCTTTTGTATGGCATTTGCTTGTAAATTTTATGAAACAAAAAGACAGTGCCTGACTCATACAGATGTACATACATATATATTTTTTCAAGTGGGCGGTTGTAAAAGGTTCCATTCCAGTGTATATTATTTGTAATATCAAACGATTTATATTGTTAGCTGCACATTGCAGTGGCGACTCCCGGGTAAAAAAATAGGTGAAGTCCTATTATCATAACCCTAGTAATAATAAATAGAAAAAATATAATTCAATGTCAACTTACCTAGTTTTTGTAGACCCAGTCTATCCTGTCCTTTAATGCAGCAAAATTATTTATTATGTCTTCGTAAAATGGTTGATTTTTTATTAATTCTAATAAGAGTTCTTTTTGAATAACATATTTGCCAAAGAAGAAAACCAATCTTGAGATACTGCATTTCTGAAGTATGTTTTTATTCGTTTAAGGCAAGAAAAACTTCTTTCCACTGATGCACTTGTCGATGGAATAGTTAATATGATGCAAAACAATTTGGAGGCTTCGGTAAAATTTTGTTGTTCTAGTAATTCTTGGGTCTGTAGATTGCGGTAACTTTCATCGGCGTAAAGAAGATTTAATTCGTTTTTAAGACGCTGACTTTTTGGAAATATTTTGCCATAAAATTGACCTAAACTTTGAAATGCTTCAGACGGAAAACACGAATCATATTATTCGAATTTCCGATGTCATAGTATTAGCCAGACATGAATTGTAACTATTGCTGTCTTGAAACCTTACTTCCATTTCCATTACAATGTGATCCAGTACTTCATAAAACAAAATTTTATATTTTCTCCTAATGTCAATATTTGGAAAGCTAGCGTATTCCCGCTTAGAGCGCTTAGTAATATTTTGGGTTACATCTATTTCCTAGTCTTTTCGAAGAGTGTATCAAAGAAATCGTCATTCCTTTTTCTCTTTAATAGTTCAATAGTTATATTTATTTTTGTAACAAAAAATTAATATCCAATGATTTCTTTTGGAGAACATCAAATAATATGTCAGTGAGAGAAAAGTATCATTAAATACTACAGCTAGAAATGTGAATTCAAAAATGTTGAAATCGTTTAAAAACCGACGGTCAAACCCGAACATGCAGTTCAGAGGCTGATTGCGACTGAACTCTTCACTTGCGTGATTCACCGTGAACTAATTGTAGATATTGACGTAGGCGTTACCATGGCAACGGAGGTATAAGTACAGAGATAAAATACGTTTGAGGATGAGTCTTCACTACAATTGCACGAGTGTTGTAGGTAAGATTTTTTATGGTCAGTGGGTTCACGCTCGACGGACGGCATTTAAAATTTAAATTTTTGTTTGTTTTCACTAAACTTATTGTATCTACGAGTATGTATGCCATAAATAAACGACTCCTAATAGGTGTAATGCCGATAAATAATTTGTTATGTAATTTAAATAAATATTCGCGATTGAATGAAAATTTTAGGTGAAGAGGCACTTCACCTACTTCACTTGGCCAGCCGCTACTGGCACATTGATGAAAACATATACTTATACAGATATTTCAGTTAAATTACTAAATCAGTAAATCAGCAACGCTATACTTTTAGGCAACCACACCACAATGTTTCTTTGTCGAGATAGATCGATAAATGTAATAGTTTTAATACTAAATTATGTTATAACCTTATTGTTTGTATTTTTTTGGTGATATGACTTAATACTTTTATGTAGAGAAAAATCAGAGAAATGCAGCATATAAAAATAGACATTCAAAAGAGTTTTAAATCGGTTTATTTTGACAACGAAACGTTCTTTGGTTTTTCAATTATGCCATTGAATTCTGTAGTAAAATACCATACTTTTGCTAATTTAATCGAATTCGTATCTATTGGAATAAAAAAGATAAGGATTACGAAAGGACAGCTATACACTATTTCCATAAATATGTATGTATGCACGTAAAGATATTTATTTCTTTTGCATGGTTAAGCTCTATCGAAAACCTTGTTATCACTCTGTATAAAGTTTAATTTTTCGTAAATCCATTCAGTGTTTACAATTTCTATTATTAGAAAGTGGTGTTTAATAGTATTTGTATTGTTAAGGGTTATCGTTTTATACTTATACTAATCTTAAATGACGTAGCCGGAGTTTTCACATTCGTGCTAGGAAGAAACAGAAAACGAAATATTTTAAAGATATTGTCACCAGGTCATGAGGTCGTGCTTATCACAGACGTTAACATGTCTAGGGAATTCCATATTAATCATATTAGGAATGGGGACTAATCACTTTCAAGTAATTTGTATAAATAGCATGCTTGGTTTTTCTCGATTTTTTGTTATTGTTGGTTCACATAACACGTTGCTACAAAATTTTGAATAAAAAAGCTTCTGACGTGGAAGGGAATCCCTTGGCTATGCTAGTGTATCGTAATATACAGTAGCGCCCAAAAAGATTTCACACCTACAAAATAATAAATTATTGCTACTGAAAAGATATTTCACTTACACGTATGTAATTAATGTAATGCGTCAAAGCTACACAGATAAATAAAACGTTATTGTGTTTCTCATATGCCTTATTCCTGTCGGCCTTGGTGGTTCAGTAGCTAGTGCACTTGCCTATATAGATCCAAGGATCGCGGGTTAGATCCTGGCTGAAGTCCGTGAGATTTTTCTGATCAATCAATCAATCAAAATACAATACAATACACAATGTCTCATCCGTAAAATCAACACTCATAACAGTTAGATTTCAATGATCAGATAGTGAAGAAGGCATGGTTAACGTATTCTAAAATACGAAGGTATGACATTTTTTTTTCTGACACTACGGGAGTTGTCGGTCTATGTTTAAATATCTCACTAGGAGTTGGCGGGAATGTGTGGTTGGATACACTGTTGCCAACAATAGATATTTCGAAAGTGGGGATATTGAATTCCACCAAAAATGCACCAAAACACTGGCATATTCAGAAATTTGGTTTGAAGGATCAAAAACAGTTTGTCAAATAATTCCTTACTTTTTGTAAAATATTAATAGTCAAAAATTCAGTCAAAATCAAATTAGTAAATTGATTGTCTTTTTAATTAAAGCTTTTATTATTTTAACATTCTTTACATAAATAATAATAAAAGAAAAATGGCGATGTAGTCAGAATTAATTATAAACTTTTCTAACTTAAAGTTAAATTAATTAATCAAACTTAATATTGCAAAGGCACAATTGCACAGTTAACAAGCAGCAGTTGTATCTATCAACATTCTTAATTTACTTTTAATTATGATTAAGTGATTCAGCTTTATAATTTAGTGTATTTTATTAAATTTATTGTAATATACCACATTTTGTACAAGTGCACTAGGGTCAAAGTCACTGGATGAGACTTCAATACACAAGATCTAGTGTAGAATGCACTAACTGGGCAACACTGGTTGCATACTCAACATTTATAAATACCGTAGTAAGGAAAGTGGTATTAAGCGGCCTCTTATACAGAAAGAAACAGATCTGAAAATACAAGTTGATTTCTTCTACTCTTATTGTTTTATCATTCAGAACGCGTGCGGAATAGAAATGTTCAACAGTAAACATACGTGTATTTGATTAAAGCGACAGAAACCGTATTTGATGTAGAAATACAAATTTTCTCGCTCACTCACGTACAAGCGATAACACCAAAATGAAAGCGGTAATAAGTGTCGCCAACTTTATGTATAGTCGTCTGGCTTTGTATTCTAAAGACTGTCTAGGAAAATTTATAAATCAGATAATGGCATTCCTCTGTCTAATTTTGGAGCATATCAACACTATAGTTGCATTGTTTTATCCTACAAAGTGATTTTTTAAAAAGTCAATTGCAGCAAGCCTAGAAAAAAAGCTATTCCGTCTGCAGTCAGCTGTAATGAGCTTTGAATGACATTTACCTGTATGTCAAACTGTGTGACACTTCAGGTAGTTAAAAATTTTGGCCCAACAAAAAGTGAAAATGAATAAGTATTTAGTTGCAACTGATTTGTAATTTATTAAGGTAATTAAATTACAGGTTTTTCGTCAAGATTTCTTTCTTTCTGTTACAATTTTCATATTGTCAGATTCTAAAGCTTAATATAGACGGGACAATCCCTAGGCTACTGCAATTGACTCTTTAAAAAATCACTTTGTACTTCATTCTCATATTATACAGGGTGGCTCACGCCGATTTGGACAAGCAATATCTTGAAAATT